>JZKD02S1676041.1:65950-78384 GCA_000966675.3 Picea glauca
CTGACAAGATAAAGCTGATGGAAGAAGAAAAGGATGGGCCCTCCAGGGCCATGCTCAGGTCAATCCTGCTCTCGGTACTCCATGTCTAGGACCCGTGGGCCTCGAGACATGATCTCCTAGTTATCCCTAAAAAGTGGGGATAATAAGACCTAACAAATTTTGCATAGTATTTCTTTACTGCACATATGGATTTAAGACTCGACCTGAGTTTTAGCCCCGGGGATGTCTTGGCATCGTTCCAATAGCATCCTGGAACATCTTGAGGACCAACATCTGAAATGGCGCCGTTGCCAGGGAACGAAATTTGGAGCAATTTTTCCCTAGGATACGGCATTGTGAGTTCCGATCCTTGATGGTGAATTAAGTGTTAGACATTTGGCTGTTAATATTTCACTTAGCGACTCCACATAAGGAAACCTGGCATCTACTAGAAGATATACCAGGAGCAACCTTGATCCTGCGCAGATTCGAGTATACTCAAATCCAGAGAAGCTCTTGACCTGGAGAAATATTGGAGGACGTCAAATCTCTTCTTCCTCAGGTAATTGTTGTATAGAAATATCTCCTTTTGCAATTCCTAAAAGTAATGAACCTATAGATTTGATTGATATACCCCTAAATTCACATTTTGCTTCAAAGTCCCCCCAAAACCTTTGATAGATCTGCAGAATTCTCCTTTGGAATTCCCTCATGAAGGAAGTTCTTCTTTTAGACCTTTCTTGTAAGACTCGGTTACCCCTCTTTCCTTTGAAGTCAATTACCTCATCCTGCAAAGTCTCATGGCTGGCTTGGGTGGAGGAAGATGTTGGGGAAATCAACCTCCACCTCCACCTCCACCACCTTTAAACCCTTGGGTTGCTGCTAGATATGGCCCTTTGAATCTGCCTCCCATTGTTCATGATCTCCTTGAGAATTACGTGAAACTTCTACCTAAGTATGATGGGGAGAAAACCATTTATGCTGAAGAATATATGGGTGCTTTCCAAGATTTCATTGATAACCTATTTGTGGAGCATGATGATGTCTTCATGAGGATGTTTGTCCAAACTTTGGAGGTGGACGTTAGAAAATGGTTTAGGGAGTTACCCGTTCTCTCTATTGGTACCTGTCAAGCCCTAGAATCTGCCTTTATGAGACAATGGGGTGAGAAAAGAGACAATCTATATTATCTAACCGAATTTGGTTCACTCAAGAAGAGAGCTAATGAAACTGTTGTTGACTTCAGCAAAAGATTCAACAAGCTTTACAATAAGATCACCAGGGATATAAAACCTTCACAACCAACAAAAAAAGTTACATATGCTCGAGCATTTGATGCTGATTTTGCCATGGTGTTAAGGGAAAGGAGATACCCAACCTTGCTTGTCATTCGAGATGACGCAATAGATATTGAAGGGAACATGATTGCATTTGGCAAAATGAAACAACAGTTGGATCAGGTAGAGAAGAAGACATCTAGAGAAGACTTTGGCACCTCTGATTTGAATAAAGATTCCCAAGAAGCGAGGATTGAAGAAATGTCCAGATTGATTAAGAACTTAACAAACAAGATGTCTAGATTTGAGATTGAGAATAACAATGCAAACAAAGCTCCCCAAGGAGGTATGAGAAACCCTAATTAGTTTAGAAGACCTTTCAATCCATAATTAATGAGGGAAAGAAGAAATGAAGAACAACCCATCCAAACCCTTGTGAAAACCTACAATGATAATAACCTTGTTGAAGAAGTAATGGATGAGGAATATGTTGAACACCCAAAAGAAGTCCACCTGCTCCAGGATGAAAATAATTATATCTATTTGACCCAGAATGATTATCAAAACTCATTGAATCCTAGGAAGTAGATCCCAAAAAATGAGTTGAGCCAGGAGGCTTTTTCCTCAGTTCAATACAGGATGTTTGCTGATGCATTACAGGATGAGATGCACAAGAAGTATGATCTTAGGCCCAGACAGAAAACAACTATACCAGACAATCGACCTTAGCCTAAGAACCCTAGTTCTAGTCAGCCTAAAGAAAAAGCCAAAGAAGTTTCAGATGTTACAAGGGTAGGTGAAGTTTTAGAATCTTTGAAAGGGGAAAAGGAACCCAAAGAAGTGGATAAATCAGTCACTTATTTCAATAATGAGCATGAATTGTCAAAAATCAAGATCCCTGTACCTTTGGTTGAATTGGCCAAGAACCCTTCATATCATAAACAAATTGAGAAAGTCGTACAGGAAGGGGGGCCCACAAATCCTCCTGATACTTTAAATGTTCAAGATGAGTACCCTACCATTGTATTCGGGCCTCACATAGATGAGGAGGAAGAGTCTGTTGCACCCTTTCACGTGACCTTAAATATTCATGATAAATTGTTGCACAATTGTATGCTTGATTCTGGAGCATCACATAATCTTATGCCCAAAGTAGTCATGGAAAAGTTGGGATTGGAGATAGCGAGGCCATATCATGACCCATATTCCTTTGATTCTAGGAAAGTGAAGTATGATGGCCTGATCAAAGACATGGTGGTCAACTTGGCTTAGCTGCCTATCAAAAGTATTATGATGGATGTGGTAGTGGCTGATGTGCCTGCTAATTATGGCATGCTGTTGTCAAGAACATGGGCAGGAAAACTAGGAGGTACCATGTAGGTGGATATGACTTATGCCTCAATATTAGTATTTTGAGGAGAAAACAAAAGGTTGTATAGGTAGACAAAATTTGCTTATGTGGTCAGTGATCAGAACAATCCCAGAAACCATCCCATTTATACCGCTGATGAGGACCTAGGCTGTTGTATTATGTCAGTGAATGAAGAGTATAGTGAGGCAGATATACACTTGCACATACCTTTTTGGACTCTGCTACAGAGGTAGATGGTGTATGGAAAATGTTTTTTGATGGGGGCATATTCAAAAGAAGGGGTGGGGGTTGGTGTAGTGCTCATTTCTCCCACTAAGCAATAAATTCCTTTGTCTTACAAGCTGGAGTTTGAAGCCACCAATAATGTAGCTGAATACGAGGCCCTGATTTTAGGCTTGGAAGCTGCAAGAAAAATGCAAATTACCAAGTTGGTGGCATTTGGAGATTCAAAGTTAGTGGTACAACAAATCAAAGGCCTATACCAAACAAGGCATCCCAGAATGAGGGCATACAAAAATCAGGTAGGGGACATGATAGATAATTTTGATGAAGCCTTCAATATTATTGTTGTTTTAAGAGAATTTAATCAACAAGCTGATTCTTTAGGAGTAGCAGCTAGTATTTTTAAGCCACCAACCATTCCCCTAGTTAAATATGAAATTGAGATGAGATATAGACCATCCATCCCTGATAATAGCAAGTACTGACAATTTTTTGAAGATGACTAGCAAATCAAGAAGTTCATGGAAGTAATAGATGAATTTGCAAACACTCACATGGACTCAAGTGATGAAGAAGAGACTAAGGAGATGATTGGGGAAGAGACTGAGACATTCCTTGAGTTTGGTAATTATATGGTTGAGCATAAAGTTCTGCAACTAAAGAACAATTTCATTCCAAAGGGGCTGGTACCTCTAGAACAATTATTTGACAGAAATGGTGTACTTGTTAAGCCAACTGTCCCCCCTAAGGATGACAACATTGAGGACTATAATATTGGGACTGAAAAGGAGCCCAAGTATATCAAGCTGTCCAAAGACATCCCCACTGAGCATAAGGTAGAATACTTACATTTGTTCAAAGAATACATGGATGTTTTTGCTTTTCTAACTATGAGGACTTAAAAGACTTATGATACCAGTATCATGCAACATAGATACCCCTCAAGCCTGGTACTAAACCTTTTAGGCAGAAACTAAGGCAAGTCAACCCTCTTTTATTGTCTACTATTGAGAAAGAAGTGAGAAAATTACTTGATGCCCAGATTATCATTCCTCTCAGATACTCTGAATGGGTGGCCAACTTGGTTTCAGTAAGAAAGAAGAGTGGAGAAATAAGGTTCTGTGTAGACTTTAGAAACCTAAATAAATGCTCACTGAAAGATAACTACCCCTTTCCCAAGATAGATCACATATTGTAGAAGGCAGTGTGAGCAAATAGGATCTCCATGATGGATGGTTTCTCGAGATATAACCAAGTGGCAATGCACCTGGAAGATAGGGAGAAGACATCCTTTACAACATCTTGGGGGGCTTTTATGTATGGCAAACTGTCTTTTGGTTTGATAAATGCAGGAGCAACTTTTCAAAGAGCCATGGACATAGCATTTGTGGGTGAGAAGGACAAATTCATTGTTATATACCTAGATGACATGATTGTATTCTCAAAGAAAAATGAAGATCACAACAAGCATTTAAGGTAGACCTTTGTGAAATGTAGGAAATTTGGTTTGTCCTTGAATCCCAAAAAGTTCCATTTTGTCATGAAAGAAGGAGGCCATATAGTATCCAAGGAAGGAGTGAAGATAGATTCATAAAGGGTGGAAGCGATCAAACAAATTGCCTTGCCTAGAAACAAGAAAGAAGTGCAGTCTTTCCTAGGTAAAATCAATTTTCTGAGGAGGTATATTCCAATTTTTTCTAAAATGATGAAAAATATCACTGACATGTTGAAGAAAAATCATGAAGTCAGGTGGATTGCTAAAGCCAAAGAGTCTTTTCAACAAATTAAAGAAGCATTGGGAGAGTCTCCTGTTTTAGTCAGCCCAAATTATGATAAAGAATTCCTCATCTTCTCTTTTTCCTCAGAGCACACCATCGCTGCTGTATTATTGCAAAAAAAATGAAGAGAATCAGGAGCAACCCATAGCCTTTTTTAGCAAAGCCCTAAGAGATGCTAAATTAAGGTACAACTACATGGAAAAGCAAGCATATGCCCTGGTTAAAGCATTGAAAGCATTCAAAGATTACATATTGCATTCTAAAATATTGGATTATGTTCCTACCAGTGCTATAAAGGACATCCTTATACAACCTGACAGTGAGGGAAGAAAGGGTAAGTGGATTGCTAAAATTCATGAGTATGTTGTAGAAATTAAGCCCACAAAATTAGTAAAGGGACAAGGGCTAGCCAAATTCTTTGCTGAGTCTAACTATAGAGCTCTAGGCACGAATACGCTGTCAGCAGACATCATAGCAGTAAATCATGAAATGGATGAAACATAAGAACCATCCTTGAAGGTAAACCCCAAATTTTCTCAGTCTGATTGGTGTAAAGACATCATCTTCTACCTGCACAACTTAAGCTGCTCACCAACATGGGACAAAGCCAAGGCTAGATCTATCAAACTGAAGGCCATACAATATTGCATCTTCGGAGAAAGCTTGTTTTGGAAAGATCCAAGGGGCATCTTGCTCAATTGCCTCACTGAAGAAGAAACTGAAGGGATTGTCACTGAATTTCATAAAGGAGTGTGTGCTGGCCATCATGCTTGGAGAACTACTGCTTACAAAATCCTCAAAGCTGGATATTATTGGCCTTCCTTGTTTTCTGATTTGAATTCTATGCTCAGGGCATGTGTGGAAAGCCAGATGTTTGCAGGGAAGCAAAAGTTGTTGCCCCTCCCACTAAGGCCTATAACAGTTGAGACACCTTTTCAATAGTGGGGATTAGATTTCTTTGGCGAAATCAATCCAAATTCAAGTGGACAACATAAATGGATTTTGACAGCCACTGATTGCTTCACCAAATGAGTAGAAGCCATTCCTACAAGGGAAGCAACTGACACAATCATCATAAAGTTCCTTGAAGAAAATATCTTGGCCAGATTTGGGTGCCCAAGGAAGATTATCACTGATAATGCCCAAGCCTTTAAGTTTGCTAAATTGGTTCAATTTTGTCAAAGCTATAATATAGAGCTTGGACACTCTACTGCTTACTACCGACAAGGCAATGGTTTGGCTGAATCCTCAAACAAGAATCTGATCAAGATTATCAAGAAAATGCTATCTCAAAACAAAAAGGCATGGGATTCTCGCTTGAAGTATGTAGTTTGGGTTGACAGAGTCAGCATAAAAAGATCCATTGGAACTTCTCCTTTTTAGTTGGTATATGGCTTGGAAGGCATCTTCCCTATTCAACTCAGCCTCTCTGTGATGAAACTACTACAAGATGAGGAGGCAGTATCAGATGACATGTAGAGGAGGATCAACCAAATAATTGAGGTCCAACAGATAAGAGAGAAGGTGCAGATAAAATCTTAGCTTCACCAAGCAAAGATGAAGGAAATATTTGATAAAAGTGTTGATTTTTGCAGCTTCATGAGACATCCTCTAGATCATACTCCTCTGGTTTGAGTTGAGATGATCTGTGAGAACGCTTACGTGATAGGTGAGTCGTACTCCTCTGGACTGGGTTGAAATGACTTGTGTTGGTCTCTTGTCGTACTCCTCTGGACTGAGTTGAGATGACTTGAGATGGTCTCCTGTTGTACTCCTATGGACTTAGTTAAGTCGACTTGAGATGGCTCCCCAGTTCGTACTCCTATGGATTTAGTTGAGTTGATCTGTTTGAGAGTGACGTCCCTTGTGGTTGAGCACATGTAGACTTGTCCCTAGTGGCAGAGCACCAGAGGATGTGTGTGAGACCCCTTGCTATATTGTCAAAGAGTAAGACTATTATAAAACCCTAATTTGTATTGTGAAGGGTACAAGTCGGCCCTACTGTGTAAAGACAATTAATATTATGTAAAAGACTAATTGTATTATTGTGTTGTACAAGTCGGCCCTATTGTGCCAATAAACATGTCTATTCATTGAGTTAGGTCATGTATATATTAGTGAATGATCCCCATTGTGGATCATTCATCTCATTCTCTCACAACGCATACTTGGAGAGCTGAAATTTAGTGCACACTCTTTTCTATGCGCTATCCTTCTTGGTCATAGAGCACCCTATTGTGTGCGCTAGGATTTTCTGTGTGAGGGTTTCTTCTCTTGGCAATATAGTAAAGGGTTGCTGGGTTTTTCTCTTGTTTGAGAAGGGTTTTCCCAGGATAACTTCTTGTGTTTTGTGCATGGTTATTCTTCTTGTGATCTTGGTTTACTGCAACTATTGTATTGTTGCATTGTTTATGGTTCAAGTTCATGCTAAATTGAAAAGAAACTACATGTGCTTGAGCCACCATTAAAAATTCAACAAAAAGGACCAAAGAAAGGAACTTCATGACATGAGATATGGTCCTAAAGTGGGATGCTAGAAGAGAGGCTAAACAAAAACATGAAAAATTTGACGATCTTTGGCTTGGACCCTTCTAGGTTGTTGTTGCAGTCCAGGATAACAACACATATGAGCTGGCTCAACTGGATGGAGAATTGTTTGGGGCTCCTGTAAATGGGAGGTTCCTCAAACACTTCTTGTAGTATTGAACACTACAAAACTTCTTACCCTGTACATAAATAATTAGCTTTCACTTCTTTCCATGTATTTTTAATTTTACTTCATTCACTATTTGTTACATGATCAAATAGGTAGGGTTCTAATGTTGTAAGTTGTTGAGCGTTTTTGTTTCACATATCAAATCAGTTTTTAGGAATGAAAAAAATTGGTCATTCAGAGGCAAACTTCATCACCCAACAGAAGAAGGCACTTGGTCTACAGTTCTTAACAGATCATACGGATATGCTGTCCCTGCTGGAGTTGATGTTAGAACAGGATCGTCTTGTCATCAGTTTGGAGGTCACTGAGATCACAAGATCTGAGTTGGATAACCTAAGAGTAAAGGGGCCAATTCTCATGGTCGATTGCACAAAAAGGGCATTTAAAATTTCGTGCAAAAGGGAGAAAAAGGGCTAAATTCAGGTATTGAGCGCTTAAATTCATCAAAGACGCTTATTGAAACAAAGGAACATAGTCTACAATGCCCCAGAGCTCTTACAATACACTAGCCACGAAGTTTACCACACGATCGTGGGCCAAGGAATCGAGCGCTATCAGATCTATGAGGCTTGATCATTAGACGACTACAAGTGAGGTAGATCAACGACTTGCGATTAATGTTGCGTCGTGAACATGGACGAAGGATAATGAGCCTGAGGGGTGCCACAATGGTTTGAGTGTGTCGATGTTTTTGGTAGCAGTGGGAGGTATTCACCTTCGGGACAACTTTTCTTAGAGATGAAGATGCCAAGAAGTCCGAGGATAACCATTGAACAGATCACAGAAGCCTCAGAAGAAATTAGAAGATCCCATAAGAGAAGTCGACCCCATAGAATAATAATAAAGAAGAAATATAATGCTCTAGAAGTAAAGTCGGCCCCACAGGAAAAAGACAAAGTGAAAATATATTTTCCAGGAAGACAGGTTGGCCCTACTGAAAAGACACCTGCCCAATCTAGTATAAATAAAGGTGATGCCTTCCTCATTTGTCACATTCTCTCTCTCACTCATAGTGCAAGTCTAATGGAGAGCTGCAGTAGCAACTGCAGTCCAGAAGGAACAAGGGCGCAGGTTGGCTGGTTTAACTTTTGTCTTGGTGGTGCGCTGGTGGAGGCCTAATACTCTAGCGCTCTGGCTAGGGTTTGCTGCAGCTACATTGTTGGGTTATCTCTTGTGGAGATAAGTATTCTTCTTTGTTGGTTTTGCTCTAGTGGATAGAGTTGGTTCTTGGTTATATTGTATTGGCAAGGATATTCTCTCTAAGAAAATTTTGCTGGGTTTTTCTCCCTTGTGAAGAAGGGTTTTCCCAAGATAAATCTTTGTGTCTTCTTGTGTTTGTTTACCTGCTTCTTTATGTTTCAGTATATGCTTATTGAATGTTAAAAGAAGATTAAATTGCTATGGTAAATCTAATGTTAACATAACTAATGAAAATTTCAACATGGTATCAGAGCAGGTTTCCTTCAGAACAGTCTAATCACTGGAAGGAAGATCGTGAGAATTACCACATTGCTGCAATTTGCTGCTGCTCAAGACCTAAACTTTGTCCAGCTCGTTGAACAACCTATTGGAGGACGCTGAGATTAATTTTGCCCTAGATCAGCTCGCCACACCCTAGTGCACCTCCTGGTTGTCTCTGATTACAACTTGGTGAAAGTTGAAATTGCCAACTTGTTGGTCTCGGATTTTGTTGGCAAATTAAACTCTAATTTAACCTAGGATTTACCCTTATATTTTACTAGATCATTTTATGATCAAAGGGTTATCTTTTTACTGCTGTAAATTAATTATTTTATTGCTGTCATAAAATTACTGCTTGTGAAAATTCACTGATTTACTGCTGTTGTACATTTATTATTGCTGAAAATTACACTTAATACTGCTGAAAATTGTGCATTTTACTGCTGAAATAATCTATATACTATTAGAGATCATTTATTTTTACTGCTGTAATATTTTTCTTTCTACTGTTAGAACTGGTTTACTGCGGATATTTCATACATTTCTTCCATTTTCACCTCATCCTTAGACATTTTCTTATTCTCTAGGCGTTTGGGGATCTTGCTGAACTCACTCTTGACTCGAAAAGCCTCTTCTTTAGGCTTGAATCCTCTTCACTCCAAATCTGGAATTTGTCTTACCTCACCACATCTTCTTCACTTTACTGATCCTTATCTTGGTGGTAGTGTTAGTAGTCCCCCCAAGGGGCCCTAGACTTGATTGTGTCTTGCCTAGGGATCCTTGGAGGCTACTGGGAAAGCCTCCCTTGTGTTGGATACCATTCCTTCACAAAAGGGAGGGAAGTTGTTGTCTAGGTGACATCTTCCGTGTTCCACTTGTCTTAGTGCCTGTGAAGGCTTTGCACTTGGTGCTAGATTGTGTGGTAACATGCCCCTTTATAAGTCTATATATATTATAAACCCAAACGTGAATTTTTTTTGTGATTCTACTATAAAGGTTTAGCCGACTTTTTTGGAGTTTTCCGAGTTTTTTGTCGAGTGTGTGTCGAATTCTTACTCTCTTGTCTTGTCCAGTTTTTTGGTGAGCTGAATTTTGTAACTATGGTCCAAGTGCAAAGAATATCTCAAATGAAATGAGCCAATCCAGCCCAAAAGCACATTCCAGGCTGGATTGACTTGGACTAGCTATCCAAAAAGAATAACTTGAAGCTTCAGAGTCTATTGACCAGGAGGCATTAGAAAGTAGGATGTAAAATCGAAAGGCATGAAGTGGCACAACATCCCCCAAATGAAAAAAATAGGAGAAGGTCAAAATTCTCCTTCAGGATTTGGCCCACTTTTTGTAAATTTATATCCATAGAGTAGGGCTATTAATTGTTTAGTGTGGTTCATAATGTGTGCCTACAATAGTTTAAGTTTTGTCCATTTGGCTAATGTGTCTATACTGGACTTGATCTTTTGAGATCATTTTATAAAATACATTGTTATTAGTAAAATTCATTCAAACAAATGAGACTATTTAGTATTTTGTGACTGCCATCATGATTGAGAGACATTGAAATCTCTAAATATTTCTTTATTTACTTATGTTGCAGCTTCCATGGTGGGCCCTTTGCTTACTTTGTTTGTCGAAAAGGGTTCATTCAATATTTGTATTGCGTCTATTTAACGATTGTGTGGCTGTGGCTCTTGCTCATGCTACAATTGCACTGCTTTTGTACAAGCATTGGTACCTTGGCTTGATTGTGTTTAGGTATGTGGTATTGTTTCCTTAGAAGTGAGATTTAGAGCATTCATTTATTCAATTGAAAATTCTATGCCTTACTATTGTATCTTTTGTGTTCAGTGTAGCAGTTTCAGTGAAGATGAATGTGCTTTTATATGCACCACCTTTGTTATTATTGATGTTGAAGGTAACTTGAATTTTATGGGAATGTTGTTCTATTTCTTTTATCTTTCTTTTATTAGAAAGCATTTTTATTCATGGTAAAAGAAGTCATAAAAGCATCATGTAGATATTTGCCATTCTCTGTTAGCCCAAGTTTTGTCATAAAGTTATATTTTGTTATTTAGTCTAATTTTAAGTCTAACAACTTTTATCTTATTGACATTTTAGTAAAAGCGCACATAGTCAATAAAGTTATGATATGCTTATCAGGAGATCATGATTAGGAAGTCCTCATTAGTTGGGGTTGGACAATCGCTTCCCAACCATCCTGTATATATGACTTGATGTGTATAAGAGGTCTCCATTTTGCAAATGGAGTTATTATCACAAAATGAAGGCATCATTGTTAGTATTGTTCTTCATACCGACATGTCGTTGATCACTTTACCTATGCATGTAGACTTCCTTGTAGAGTATTAAAGACAAAGTATTTTCATTTTTATTCTCATAAATATTGCCATTTGTCTTTTGTATTTCTCAAAGTTATGTGGACAAACATACTCTCTGTTTACTATTTCAGTGTCATTACTGTAATCTCACATCGTTGAAAAATTCATGTTCTGTTTAGTGTTTGACAAGGGTGTTTCCATTCTAGTTAATGACAGTAGGCAGGAGTAAGACACAATATATTCTCTAGGCAATATTGGCGTTTTGCACTTGACCTCCAATATACTGTATTACAAATGACCTTATGCAAAAATAAATTCTCCTTTAACAGTTTTCTCTAGCCCCATTATTCAATTTCGGGCAGGCTAAGCTTTTTTACAAAATCGTTTGTAAAGTAGCAATCAATATCCTTCCGCGTTTGAAGATTTTCAGCAGAATATTGTCTTCAATCCTTCAGGTCAATAAATGTAACATCTGCACGGCCCATAAAACTAGCATCTGTCATATGCTTGCACTGATCTCACTTCACAATATGAGTATCGCTACTCAGATACTGGGGACAGAGCCTATCTTGACAGCTTAAAGAAGGGATTTGACAGAAAGAGTGGTCAGATGAATAAATATTCACTAAATATTTAGCAGCAACAGTGTTTATTTAAACAGGTCCAATGATATTTAATAAGATAACTTCAACAACATTGCAGAAAATATGAGTGATCCATCAATTGAAGGCTACAACAGTGCTGATTAGCACATGGACTTATTAATCTGTCCAATACCAGATCTCTGAAAAGATGCTACCTTGTTTAACGCATTTTGAGGCAGCATTAATCACATGCATAGATCCATCTGAACCTTGGATCCTGTTATCCCTATTTTGTGGATAACTAAGGAGATGATGTCTCGAGGCCCTCAGGATGCAGATATGGAGTGCTGAGAGACTACATGACCAGCAGTACCCTTTGCACAGATGGAAAACCCACTCACCCTAGTAAGTGGTCTTCTTTGGAATGGGTTTGCTTTTGGGAATCCCTTAATGAGCCATCGTACCATTCCCGACCATACTTACCATTTTCCATCATTATTCCCCTCCGTTTCCTTATCTCTTGGGATTTTAGGGCGTATTGATCCAAGAAGAGGTTGTCCCTCATTCTATTGGAAGAAAGTGCTAAAGGCCCATAGGGGTTGGTGTTGGGTAAAAGATAAAAGCCATATATGAACCTTCCAGATGCTTTGCCCAGGGATCACCCAAGAAAGCAATAAAACACTTATCTTTGAATAAAAGGGGACCCATA
>JZKD02S1676041.1:101998-113649 GCA_000966675.3 Picea glauca
TAAATAGAAAGAGCTCCCCATCGAGGTGACAGTGGGTGGGGAAGCTCCTGTTACGCCGGTTTTAAGCCTTGACTCAAGCTACCTAAACCCTTCCTACAAACCGTGCGATAACAGACAGCAAGAAAACAGTCCTAAAACAATGAGAAAATCAGATTGAAAGAACATTGAATTTATTTTCCAACAAGAGGTCACATGACAGGGCTGTTGGGCTTCCTTAGGAAGCTCAAATTTCTTTATGGTATTAGAGCCTAAGGGCACGTGAGTTGGATGATTTTTGTGGCAAACAGTTGGCAGATTTTTCACTTGTTGGGAAGCTTCATTTTCACACTTGAGTTTTGTATGTTGGAGGTAGATTTGTGTTGTTCAATGTTGCTTAGTTTTACTTGGTCAATGTTGTATCAGTTTTAGCATTAGATGGCAGCCATGTTGGTGAAAGGTTTGAGGGTGGAGGATAGGCTTGCGGGGGCATGCAACTGGTCTCCGTGGAAGGCCAGGATAGTCTTGATCTTGGAGGAACTAGAGCTATGAGATATTGTGAAGAATTCCGTAGTACCTCCTATAGATGCAGTGCTCATGGCTGAGTTCCTGAAGAGGAACATCAGGGCCAAGAGGACTATCCTTGATGCGGTCAAGGACCATGTCATTCCTCACATTTCTGGTAAAGAGTTTGCATTTCAGATGTGGCAGTCATTATGCGGTCTTTATCATAGTCCTAGCCAGAATTGTAATGTCCCGCTTTTCCTAGGCAGTCGGGATACCGTGATGGTTTATACAGTTTCCCGTAAACCATTAGACGGATGAGTTAGGGAAATGATATTGGTAAAGTCACTTTCAAATTATAAAGTGGAAACTTAGGAAAAGTGAGTTTATTAATATTAAAACCCTCTTTGAGGGTATTTCTCTCCAATTAATAATTAAATGAATATTTTAATGGAGAAAAGGAAAAGTGAATGAATAAAAGGAGGATTGAAGGGGAAAACGGTATTATTGACTATTCATTTTGAAAATTGAATTTGGTGAAGAGCTCAGTGAGCAAACAAGGGTTTCAGCTGGAACCCATTTCGGTGCTCGGATTCGGCAGTGAAACTATCTGCCCTAGCCGTGAGATTGGAGAAGCCATTTCGGTTTCTCATTTGCAGTTATTGATATTGTGATTCGAGAAGATTCATCGGAGGAGAGTTTCATCTACAGACTTGGGGAAGAGACCACATCAGATTTCTTCAGTGTGCTTCATGTGGCTGAATGCTTTTGCTTGCAACGAGTATATTTTATTGGATATTTTTATTGGGCCGAGTTTCTCATTGCTGAGGTCGACTTGCTGGAAGAGGGCGAACTCTAATGACTGCTGAGCGAGTTTAGATAGTGTCATTCTCTCACGGGGTGGTGGAGTTATTGAGTAGTGAGGCGAATTTTTATGCAGAGCCGAATTTTCTTGGAGTAGAAATCGATTTTCTGAGTTTGAAAACCGAGTTGTTGAGTGGGAAATTCGAGTCCTTGGCAGGGAGAGACAAGTGCTTCTTGGGGGCCGATTTTATTCTCAGTAGCGGGCTGAATCTTCTCTTGTTTGGATCGATCTATGTGGCTGGGCGCGTTTTACCTTGGTGCTGCGTGGAATCACAAGGGGAAGACTGTGGCTGGTCGACTTCAAGGGCTGCCAGTGGCATGGTAGGAGGCATACCACCGATTGAAGGCTGCTAAATCATTCTCTCAAACAACAACGATCTCATTACACTGGCTGTCTCCTTTACCAGTGCGTGTGGTCAGATTTGGGGGCATTTTCTTCATTGCTGGACGAAATTGGAGAGTTCAAGCTTTACCTAACAGCCTCGTCCTCATTTATGAGAGGTATTTACACTATTTTTAATTGTAGTAACTCAGCCACTATTATTTAATAAAATCAACATGGGATCGACTGTCTATGTTCATTAGAATGGGATTGTTGTCATCATTATCTTTATGGGTTTATTTAATTATCAAACAACGTGTTATGCATCTTATTGGGGAGGTATAAGGGGATAGAAAACCACTAAAACAGCCAGCAAAACCAAACAATCTACTCCAGTCCAATCAAATTTCATCTTCAGCCATCATTTACAGAAGTCTGCCAAGTGTTTGACGAAAGTCCAACACCAGAACTAGAAGGGTTTTCCTACAATTACAACTTAGAATATTTCAAGAACCGAAAGATGGTGCTCCAGGAGAAGCTAAGGGGCACCAAGATGACGAAGACAGATACAATTACCCCATTCCTCATAAGATTTTCTTAGATTCGTGATGAGTTGGCAGTGGTTGGCGAGATAGTAGATCCCTCTGAGTTGGTGAGGATAGCCTTAAACGACTTCTCCAAACCTTGGGAGAGTTTTGTACGAGGCATCGTGGCTAGAGAGCATATGCCCAGTTGGGAGAGGCTCTGGGATGACTCTGTGTAGGAGGAGCTTAGAGTTGGCTCCAGATCTTCTAGTCAGCAGTACGGTGAGGATGGTGATGAGGGTGATCTTGCTCTTTTGGCAAAGGCCAAGAAGAAGACCAAGCAGGGTCCCAAGGGAGGGCCAAGCAACAACAGAGAGGAGGTGAGAAGTAGAGGGATATGAGAAAAGTGAGATTCTTTGCTTGTAACCAGTTGGGGCACTTTGCTTGTGTCCCAACAAGAAGCAGAAGAAGCAGGGTGGTACTGCAACGACAAGAGAGGAGGATGAGTTTGCCCCTCAGTTTAAGAGGGAGTGTTCCTTGATAGTTTGTTGTTTGACAGTTGAGTCGCCATCCAACATTTGGTACATTGACAGTGGAGCTTCGAGTCACATGTCAGGTTTGAGAGAGCGCTTGACTAATCTTAGAGATCTAGAGATCTGGTTGGAGATAGTGCTTGGAGATGGCACCATAGTCAGGGCGGCTCGGTGTGGCACAATTTTCTTTCAGAAGGAGTTGATGTCACCCTTGGTGTTCAGGGATGTATTATATGTCCCGAGGTTGAAGAAGAATCTCATTTCAATTTCCTCCATCTAGGATAGGGGGTTTGAGATGTCCTTCAGAGGGACAAAGGTCCTCATTCACCCTAAGGGGTCCAGTATCACTTATGGCAGAGTGATTGGGACACGAGAGGGGAACCTATATAGATTTCTTTTTCAACCTTTGTATACTTTGGCGAGTAGCAACAATAGCAGTCAGTTGTGTGAGCTATGGCATCAGAGGATGGCTCATTTGCATCATGGAGCTCTGAGATCGCTGAGAGAGATTGTGAAAGGTATGCCGCAGTTCAACATTGAGCATCAGGAGGTATGCTGAGGGTGTGCTCTTGGGAAGTACACCAAGACTGTCTTTCCCAGCAGTGACAGTAGATCAACTGGGGTACTAGACTTGATACACAAGGATGTGTGTGGGCCCATGTCACGAGTTTCCTTGGGTGGTTGGGAGTACTATGTTACTTTCATTGATGACCACTCTAGGAAGACTTGGATCTTTTTTTTGAAGGCCAAGAGTGAGGTCTTCAAGAGGTTCCAAGAGTTCAAAGCTCTTGTGGAGAACTAGACAGGAAGAAAGATCAAGGTTTTGTGGTTAGACAATGGAGGTGAGTATACCTCCACGGAGTTTGCATATTCCTGTAACCAACAAGGTATCAGAAGGTAGTTGACTGTTCCTTACAACCCACAACAGAATGGGGTTGCAGAGAGTAAGAACAGGGCCATAGTTGTTGCAGCGAGATTGATGCTGCATGATCGGGCTCTACCATTCTACTTATGGGAAGAGGCTTGTAGCACTGCAGTATATCTGTAGAATAGCAGTCCCCATAGAACTTTGGGGAGGAACACTCCTGAGGAGGCCTTCATTGGGAGTAGGCCTGATGTTGAGCACCTGTGCATATTTGGGTGCTCGACATTCTCTCATGTCCCCTCAGAGAAGAGGACAAAGCTAGATCCCACAACAGAGAGAGGGATGCTAGTTGGATACTCAGAGGTCACTAAGGCCTACCGGATCTACATTCCACCATTGAGGAGAGTGGTGGTGAGGAGAAATGTTAGATTCGAGGAGGATAGAGCCTTCAAGAGATCTCTCGAGTTGAGAGACAGAGTTGAGGAGGTCCCACAGTTGTAGCGTGATGCTTCACCTTAGCAGGAGACACAACCTCATGTGTCGTGTACATTGAGTTCAGGGGTGACTGGTCCACTTGGGATTGTTTCAGGTTCACAGTGTCCGAGTATACATACAGTTGGTGCAGGTGCTTCACGGTTAGAGACTACTTTGTAGAGATCTGTGCATGAGACTCAGGGGCACAGAGAGACTACTCCACGAGAGGTTACTTCAGGGAAGAAGAAACCGAGATGGTTTCAGGAGACCCTGAAGGAAGCCAAGGAGTATGTTGGAGAGTCTCAGAGGTTGATGAAAGAGAGCAGGGCGCTAGAGAGGTTTGGGTCCCACTTGGCTATGGTGATGAGCAAATTAGATTCAGAGGCCACTTTTGATGAGCAGGTTGTAGTCTTATTCATTGAGTCCTTGCTAAGGGGCAAGGATGTCCACGTCAGGGACAAGTTGGGAGTGGTGAGTGACACTTTCCTCGGTAAGAGGGAGTGTTGAGATTTGGGTACCTTGGAAAGTGGTCCCCTTGTGTTTGTGAGTCTCTAAACATAAAGGGGGAAATATTTGACCCCCACCTTTTACTTTTTGTTATAAAGTCACTTTGACTTTATAAGATCATTAATGACAAAGTACGTAAGTTATAAAGTCAAGTTGATTTTATAAAGTCATTAATGAGGGAAAAAGTAAACTATGGAAACTTAAGTGAATTATGAGATCTAATCTCATCCATTCATTTTGGAGAATGGCCTAGATCTAATCTGAGCCATTGGTTTCCTAGGTTAGCCTAAGGATGAGGCTAAAGGAGGCAAAAGGGCAAATGAGAGATTCATTCATTCACTTGGAGAGGCAAGGAGGGCGCACTCTTGAGATGAGAGGGGCACATGAGAGCTCGAGGATGTCTTCTTGAGAGGAGAGGGCACAAGCAACGAGGAAGGGCACGTCCAAGGTGAAGAGGTGCACTTGCTTGAGGGAAGGTGCATCCAAGGAGGGTGGCTCACTTGCTAGAAGAGGGGCACACTAGAGTGAAGTGCGCACCAAGCCAAGGAGAGGAGGGGCACTAAGTTTCTGCAAACTCCAAGGCAAGTCAAAGGCAAGGCAACGCTAGTTTGAGGGGGTGCACCAAGGCAAAGGGCTCATTCTTCAAGGGCTAGCAGGCACAAGGAAAGAGGGGCGCATTTGTTCAAGGGAGGCGCTAACTTCAAGAGGAACTCCATTGCTATGCTTGGGAGGAGCTAGCATATGTATCAAGTTCTTCTTCTGTATTTCCTTATTGCTATTTTGCATGAGATCTCTATAATAAAATCTCTCTTACTGGTTTTCCCCATGGGGGTTTTTCTAGGGTCATGTTGACCAAAAACACTTGTGTTAAATTGTCATGGTTTGCTTATTTACTTTTCAGCATAGTAGGTGTTAAAGATCCTAGAGGGTATTTTCTGCTTTGAAGTATAATGAATGTGCTAACAATGGACAACAAAACTCCCTATTGAACCCATTCAAAGAGAAACTTCAAAGGGGCATTAAATCACTTCCTAGTGGCAGATTTTCAGTGGGTAAATATCATATCTGTTGCCTGGATACAATCTTGCAAATCATCACTGCAAAGAGGCTTAATGGGTTCTCTTGGATCTCACTTTTGCATTCAGCAAAAGTATGAACCCCTGAGAGACTAACATGATCTGCTAGAAGATTACTGACAGGATTTTTATAGGGTATTTTGATTCTCTCTTTTTCATTTGCTTTTGCTCAAATCCTTCTTGTATCATTGTAGAGGCTTGCTACTATCACTATGCCTAAATGAGTTTCTTGTGCAGGGAATGAGTATAAGGGGAGTACTCTTTGCCTTGTCTGCTGCAGCATTAGTGCAGGTATAGAGTCACTTCGCTAAACCTTTTATAGTTTTGCAGGCTATACTCAAAACGAGTCCTCTACCAGTAAAGTGCTTCAGTGGTTTGCCTTTTGACTGTTTTAAGAGTGCATGCAGTTTTTGTTTGGTCTATTTGACAATGTATAGAACATATGATATGCAAACCTTTTATAGTTTTGCATGCTTTACTCGAAATGAATCCTCTACCAGGAAAGTGCTTCAGTGGTTTGCCTTTTGACTGTTTTAAGATGTGTCCAATTGTTGTTTGGTCTATTTCATAATGCATAGGACATATGATGTGCAGGTTCTATTTGGATTTCCATTTCTAATTTCATATCCTTTTGAATATATATCAAAAGCCTTCGACCTTGGGCGTGTCTTTATCCATTTCTGGTGAGTTCTTGCTGAAGATTATTTAATATTCTCCCATGAAGATGTGTGTGGATGTCTGTCTTTGATTCTGGGTAAATTCACACAGATTTAATTGTTGAGGTTTAGAGTGAATTTGTATATCTAGTGGTATATTCCAAACCATCTAGTGGTATATTCCAAACCATCTAGTGGTGTGTTTTTTATTTTTCCTTTAACATGATGAATATACTAGTATAACAATAAAAGTATTACTATGATTTTATCCATTTTAACACTGATTTAACAAGTATGCTGTAATTCTGTTTTGCCGCTTAATAGCAGTGATGTGATTCAGGACAGACCTGTGAGTTTTCGTTATATATATTTTTACAGTATGTGTTTGCAGATTTTAGCATTATTAGAACAACAGTTTTGAGTGGCTTTTAAAGTTCAGCTATCTAGTAAGTTAGGAATTCTTTGAGTGAAAAATCTGTTTACCATGATTTAAGAAAAATTAACATGATATCAGAGTTTAGTTTCTGAAATCTTCCAAATTCCATGTATGTAGAGGCAATCTGTCTGGAGTAGAGAGCTGTTGGAGGGTTTCAGTGGGCAGCGTGTCCAAGCTTCAGTGATTGGAGTAGAATTGTGCTAGTGATAGATGTTAAAATAATAGGTGTGCTCGTTTCACCATAGACAATATCACTATATTGTCACCCAACCATAGGCACAAAGGCCACCCCCGAGCACCTTAACCTTGACAGACAAAATAATCCTGGAAGGAATCACTAGAACCAATAGCCAACCAAGGTAGCGTACCTCTCTCCAAAGATAACGTACCAAGCAGAAAGTCCAAACCATAACCAAAGACCAAGTCACCATTGCAACAGCTGCAACTCTCCTATAGTCATGTGCACCATTAGTCCTTATGAAGTTGTGAGAGTGAGTGTAACAAATGCGCTCAAGCGCCCTCTATTTATAGTGCTCCAAGTCACTTGATTGGGCCGATTTCTTCTCTTGGAGGCTAATAACTTAATATAAATTATTCTCTTGAGCCAACTTGTCTTCTAGGGTTATTAACCAACTATTTAGGGTTTCTCTTGCTTCTTGGAATATTCTAGTCTCGTCAAAGGTTGCACGTAGAGGTTAATACCTCCCGCAACTATCGTAACATCAACACTCCCTCCTATCTAGGGAGGTATTATCGGTAATGGTCTTGAGCACAAACATACCATTCTGCTGGTAGCATCATCATAGCCACACAAGCTATCTCATGATCACACAGATCAAATCACGAGCACCATTATCACTATCCATCTAGATAGTTTCCATGGCAATCAGAACAATGCCATCCAATAGAACACAACTGTGTCTATCCATAATAGTATACAACAACTATCCAGTGGTACACAACCACTCCTAGTAGCACACGACTACTAACCAGTGACACATAGTCACAAATAGTGGAACACATCCACCACAGTAGCATACAACTACTGTCCAGAGGACATACAGTCTCCATAGCAATCATATCATCTGATATCATCCTGCATCAACAATGTCATTAGCTGCATCACCTCTAAGCCGTACTAGCATGATGCGAATGCATCATATCTAAGCTGTACTGGCGTGATCTGGAGTATCATCTACATCATCTCTCAACCGTACTAGCATGACATATCTAGCATGATGCCAATGCATCATATCTAAGCTGTATGCCACCTCTAAGCTGTACTCACATGATGTAGATCAGTGCCTCACTGTGTCACCTCTAAGCTGTATGATCATCTCTAAGCCGTACTAGCATGACATATCTAGCATGATGCCGATGCATCATATCTAAGCTGTATTCCATATCTAAGCTGTACTCGCATGATCATATCTAGCATGACACGAGCCCCTTGCATCATCTCTAAGCTGTATGGTCATCTCTAAGCCGTACTAGCATGATGCCAATGCATTATATCTAAGTTGTATGTCACCTCTAAACTGTACTCGTATGGCCATATCTAGCATGATACGGCTCACCAACATCGTCTCTAAGATGTACTAGCATGAACATAACTAGCATGATGTCAATACATCATATCTAAGTTGTATGTCCACCTCTAAGCTGTACTAGCACGATGCTTCTCAGCTGTATCAACAACTCCAACCATTTATATCATATCTGAGCTGTACTAGCATGATGCAAGCATTATCTCTAAGCTGTATGACCATCTCTAAGTTGTACTAGCATGATACAGATCCGCAGCTCACTGACAGTCCATGATGCCACATATCAATGCTCCCTCCCGACCGAAGAAGTCATCTCCTCCCTTTCAACCAAGGGAGTAATCTCCATGAGCCCCAGCTTGTCCCTCAAGTATACAAATTTTTATCTTGGACAGGCTTCGTCAAAATACCTGCAGTCTGCTCATCAGTGGAGATATATTGGAGAACCATTTCTCTCCTCTGGACTTTATCATGAAGAAAATAGTACTTGATCTCAATGTGCTTCGATCTGTCATGGACCACCGGGTTCTCTGAGAGCTTCACACAACTCTGGTTATCACAATATATCACGATCGAATCTAGCACCTGATCAAATAGTCCAGAAACAAGCTTATGGAGCTACACTGCTTCCGTACAAGCATCACAAGCTGCAATATACTCTGCTTCTGCAGTGCTGAGTGCAACATACTTTTGTTTTCTGCTAGCCCATGATATCATAGCAGATCCCATACTGAAACACATACCAGAAGTACTCTTTCTGTCATCTGAACTCCGTGCCCAATCTGAATCAGTAATCCATGCAACTATACATCACTGTTTGAGGCATATCTCAAACCATAAGTTATCGTCCCACGAAGATATCTCAAGATATGCTTTGCAGCTTGTTATCGCACAATTTGTACTTGCCCAAAGCCCAAGGCAAGTGGACACAAAATTGGCGTAACTAGGAGTGACCTATCACTGTCATCTTAATAGGAAACCCCTTTCTATGTAGGAGTATGTCATAGTACCCCAGGGGAGATGTCCCCAGTGACCTGAGGGTTTGAGAAGGCTAAGGCAAATGATACATGAAAGTCCCTCCCCTCTCACATGTCACTCAAGTCAAAAGGTTCTTTGTGTCTTATTAGAGATGAAGCAAAAGAGTAATATTGTGTACCTGCCCAAAACAAGACAACAAAGAGAAAAAATGGCACTTTCCAAGTACCAAAATGATATTAATGCTTCATAAAACAATGAACTCTTAAAAAATAGACCAGCTGATATAAAATTGTAGCAGTATAACAATTTATAACAGCAATGATAAATTTGTAACAACCACAATAATTATGCTTCAAAATGCTTGAGAAAAGATTTGAAATAATAACTTTAACTAGGCAAATAGATATTAGATAGTCTCAAGCAGTTTTAGCAATGTCTAGCTAGCATAACATGTCACTTTTAGGGTCAATTTGCTGCTGTTAGATGGCTGTAGCAATATTTTGCAACAACAACAAGTTAGTTAGTGAATTTGGATAATCTAGGGTTAGTAGAAGTTAGTAAATGCTCCGAGGAAGATGGTTTGAAAGTTGTTTGATCAATCAATCACTTGTAGTGAGTAGACTAGTGCCTTTTAAGGTAATGGAGTCAATGATAAAAACAACTCTTAGAGGAAAATAGCAATGATAATACTTAGTCAAAGGAGATGGAGAAGATGAGAGAGGTGTTGATAGCCCAAGGCCTCAAACATCCAAGTCCTAGAGATAATTGCTAGAAAGTATGGAAACTTATGCCCTAGCGATTTCTCTTTTCCTTAGACAATTTGAAATAGAATATGCAATAAGCAATGAAGTAGGGTTACTAGAGTGCTACAAATGGTAGGGCTCTAGTATCTACTTCTTTGATAAGGTGTTTTATTGAGAAATCTAAACAAGTGGAAAATTATAGAGAAAAAGATAATAACATATGTCTTTCTCCTAGGGTTTCAAGCAAACAATTTCATAATCTTTGATATGAAAGAAGTAAATTCACCATAAGCATTCATTCACAATAAAGAAATGCAGATTTTCTACTTACTTCACCAAGAATAATCAAGCTTAAGCCTTAAACCCTAGTTGAAGATCCTCCACCATGAAAATAGCCAAGAAACACCAAAAAATAGCCTCCTCCAAGAAGTGCGCCTAAAATTCAGCGAATAACCCTTGAAAAGGGCACAAATTTTAGAGTTCACCACTTGTGTGATGAGTGATGATCATAAAATGAGATAACTTTATCTCTCTTTATACAATACTTATGACCTTTAATTAAAATTAGGTCATCAAAAGGACGACATGGCCAAATTACATCAAAAATCCAGTTTTTACACAAATTCAAATAATTAAATCGTAAAATCACTTTTAGTGGTGACGTCATGCCCTTCTAGGGTGACGTTGAGCCCTCAAGGTGGAACGTTGGGCTCCAAAAGTAGGACATTTGGCCTCCAAAGGCCCTGGATGATGCCACACGTGCCAATAAGCACACAACTACCCTCATAACTGCAAAGCCCAGCTCTGGATGACGTCAAGGTCAACATGGTGACGTCATGTGCCCTCAAGGGTCAATGTTCAAGTGGAAAGGCAAAACACCCCTGGGTCTAGGTCTACCGGAGTGTCCCTGGTGCAACATCCTTCCTTTTTCCTGGTGCAAGCCTCTGGTTTCCCTTTCCCCCTAGTGGGGTCACCTCATCCATCTGTTGGGCTTTCAGCCCCATGGAAGTCTGACCTAATCATTCCCCCATATGTACCTTTCCACTGGGCACTCTCTAGGAGCTCATAAGTCATAGGTATCATAGCAATGTCAATCACATCTAATAATCAAATTACCCAAACATGTGCATCAAACCCCTCTTTACCCAAACAAATGCTCAAAGACGTTATGCAGTTTAACAATTCAGGTTTGGAGAAGGTCTCAGGATGTCCTATTGGGCTAATCCTCCTTAAGTTTGGGGTGTTTCCTAGGTGAGAACCAATCCAGGTCATGTAAGTGTGTGTGAAGTGGCATAAGGGAAACGTTTGGGCAAAGTGTGCAGTGATAACATGGAAATGTAGGTCTTGCCCATGGGTGCCTCTGTAGAGGGCGAGCTGCACCTTATCATGGATGCCATTGTTTCCTAGCCCATTCAATGCCTTTTATTCTTAGTCTTATTGCTTTTGATTTTATTTTGAAGGGAAAAGATGGGGGACACTGCACTGGCATGGTGACCAGAGGTGACAACGTTACCCACAAGCATTTCACGAAAATGAGAAGGTGGGCTCTTGATGAGACCCCCTTTCTCTTGGCTATGCCACCAAGAGCCACTACTCTGGTTTGGTGACCAGATAGATGGTAGTGTCATACCGCTACATGCCCATGGACC
>JZKD02S1676041.1:127134-141817 GCA_000966675.3 Picea glauca
TGTCGGTTGCTGGAAGAAGGAAGAGAGAGAGGCATGTTGCTCAGTGTTGGATATTCTCTGTTGTCTGGTTCATTATCTTGGCATTGTATTGGTTATCTATATTAAGGAAGTTTTGCTGGGCTTTCTTCCCCTTGAGGGTTTCCCAGGATAAATGCTTCTGTACTCTTGTGATTGTGTTTCTCTCAGTGATCCTGTCTTTGCTATTGTTTTCTAGTAAATTGAAAGTAACCTAATAATAACATAAACTTTAACAATGAGTTATGTTGCGAGATGAGGCATTGGGGGGGTGTTGGCTGTGGACATTGTTGATCATCATCATCGGGATCATGTTTTCATTGTGGGCCACGAGACATGATCTCCTCTAGTTACCCCTAGGTGAGAGAGGGGGTAATAGTCCCGAAATAGGAGCTTATGCTTGAGAGCGGTGATTATCTGGGATCCTATTGACTAAGGACCTAAGCGATGATGATCATGATGCAGTAGTAGAAGACTTGCCTTGCGTATTCATTTGAGTACTGCGAGTTATTTTTGGAAAAGGTCAAACCATTGTCATCCATGACAAGCGTAGCAAAAGTTTGTTCCAAAATTTTACCATAAGGAGCAGTGATTCTTGATGATGATATTTTTGTAGAGATTTATGTTGATGAATACGTTGTTGTTTGTAAGAACCTAAAGAGTCACACCCTTTTAGCTTATTTTGTAGGTCGAGTCCCCCTTGGAGTCTGTCATTAAGGCCTAGGTTAAAGAGGCATCAGAGCCATATGGTTGGCTCTACGTACACTCGGAGTCTGACAAAAATCTTTTTCAAATCCTCCTTTAGTGAGAGTAAGCATGTTGTTGAGTTAATCTTGCGTGGTCCTTGGTTCTACCACAACACCTTGGTAGCATTGTCAAAGTGATATGGGATCGTTTATGCCAATGGGTCGACTCCACTGCATTGTCCCGTCTAGGTTGAATTTCCAGGCCTCCCCATGCAATATTGGGATTTCCTTCAACACATATCTACTTTGCTTAGGCAACTCCTCTATCACGAACCTTGATGATTTTTTAGGCCTCAACCACAGAAACGTATTTGTATTAGGGTTAACCTATCTGAAGATCTACACAAGCACATTTTCATCAAAGATAGCCCTAAGGGTATTCGCCAATCTATGCGCTATATCAATTTCCGAAATACTAGATTTTGTTGTGAAATCCCTAACCATAGGATTAGGGATTGTCCCTTGCTAACCAAGATTAATTCCTCTGATACCCCCCTCAATTATTATATCGTCTTTGCAGACCGAAAATGCTTCGACCTTTGGTGAAGGTGGCAAGTGGACAAAAGTGGTAAAGAAAGGCAAGGGTATTGTGTCCTCTAAGGCCTCGGCTAAGGGTGTGAACAAAAATACTAAATGACAGAGATCTGAAACTAAAAACATCAATGGAAATAATAATGAACAAGAGACAAATCACTCACTTGAACACTAGAAATTCTGGGCAGTGCCCTTGGAAAAACCCACAAGGGGAAAACCAACGCAAGGAGATTTTGTTATTGAGCTCTAGGAAATTTTTCTGAGTTTACAACAACATTAATATCAGCATTAAATACAAAACTTATCTCAACCTCCTTGCACAATATTCATCTTGAAAATAGTGCCAAAAACTGCCTTGAACAATGTGCCTCTGTTCTATGGCCTGTATGACCTAGTACAGTCAGCACCAACTCTAAATCTACCTCGAAAATCCTGCCTGAGAACTGCTGTTTTGCACAGACCTCTGCTGCTCACAGCAAGGTGCCTTGGAAATCGTGCCACACTGCTCCTGAATGGTTGCCTCGATTTCTGTTCCTCCCTCTTTCTATACGACCAACATTAAATGATGTATGGCCTTCCCAATTTTGCACAGTACAGACTGATATTAATGCTGAAATCTACCTAGGGATGCATGTCAATCCTGTCCTAGGGATGCGTGCCTACCCTCCTTGCTGCTGCTGCCCTCTTTCATCCAAGCTCAATCTCTCTTGGGATGCGTGACTCTTCCCCATCCCTCTCTCCTCTCTTCATAGTGTGCACCCTCTCTCTCCCTCATGAGCTATTTTTATCCTTTTTCAAGTGTAATTGCCCTAACCCTTGGTCTTCCAATGACATTGACGATCAAGATTAGATCTTGCCCTCATGAGATCAATGATCATGACTTAATCATTCGTTGGGTGTCACTTAAGTCACTAAAGTGACCCACAACCTCATAAAGTCACTTTTACCCTTTAAAAATAAAAGACTCGACTTTATAAAATCACTTTATAAAAATAAAGTCACTTTTACACATTAAAAAATAAAAGGCTCAACTTTATGAAATCACTTTATAAAAATAAAGTCACTAGGGAGAAATGTGCTCGATCACTTCCGCATGCTGGGCGCTGCCTATGCAGAAGTACCTCCGAGCTACCAAATCTAAGACTACCTCCCTGATGGGAGTAGTAATGTAAAAGAAGACACCGTGGGTGCCTTGCTGCCACTGAAATGGATGGCTTGGAGGTCACATGCGTAGACCTGTTCACACTCTTAGCCAGGGCCTTAGAGGGCACAATACCCTTGCCTTTCTTTACCACTTTTGTCCACTTGCCACCTTCACCAAAGCTGAAGCATTTTGGGTCTGCAAAGACGATATAATAATTGAGGGGGGTATCAGAGGAATTAATCTTGGTTAGCGGGGGACAATCCCTAATCCTATGGTTAGGGATTTCACAACAAAATCTAGTATTTGGGAAGTTGATATAGCACATAGATTGGCGAATACCCTTAGGGCTATCTTTGATGAAAATGTGCTTGTGTAGATCTTCAGACAGGTTAACCCTAATACAAATACGTTTCTGTGGTTGAGGGTTAAAAAATCATCGAGGTTTGTGAGGAGTTGCCTAAGCAAAGTAGAGATGTGCTGAAGGAAATCCCAATATTGCATGGGGAGGCCTGGAAATTCAACCTAGATGGTACAATGCAGTGGAGTCGACTCATTGGCATAAACGTTCCCATATCACTTTGACAATGCTACCAAGGTGTTGTGGTAGAACCAAGGACCACCAAGATTACCTCAACAACATGCTTACTCTCCCTAAAGGAGGTTTTGAAAAATATTTTTGTCAGACTCCAAGTGTACATAGAGCCAACCATATGGCTCCGATGCCTCTTTAACATAGGACTTAATGATAGACTCTAAAGGTGACTCGACCTACAAAATAAGCTAAATGGGTGTGACTCTTTAGGTTGTTACAAACAACAACGTATTCATCAACATAAATCTCTACAAAAATATCATCATCAAGAATGAATGCTCCTTGTGGTAAAATTTTGGAACAAACTTTTGCTACGCTTTCAAAAGTCATGGATGACAATGGTTTGACCTTGTCCAGAAATAACTTGCAGTCCTTTTTGAGATAGATTGGGAAATAAGGCATCAATTCAGCCGTCTCCCTACTTATGACTACCAAGGCAAGGCTCTATGGCTAGATCAAGCTATAAACGTTGTCAGATCTAGGAAAAACACTGATAAGATGGCCAGTGATTGCGATGTAGACACTCAATCTTGTAGAATCGACTTAGGGAAGCAAAACCCTAGCAGAGCTCCTATCTTTGTGTGTGTTTGAACTTTGCACACATACATTGTTGTAAAGGATAAGTTACTAGGGTGTCTGGGATGAGTTATGGGTACAACACATTTTGAAACCGTAGATGGGGGTACGTTAGAGGTACACACATAAAGTTATGTATATGAAAAAAAAACCTAATTGAAATAGCAATGATTGGGATTCATTTTCAGACTCAAATCATTGAAGTGTTCATAAACTGACATTCAACATCAAACAATGATCATAAAAACTTGATCATTCTAATTGATAGCTCTTGAGTCTTAAACCAAGTACATTAAAAAATTACCCAATTACATTTGCAAAAATTAAATAGAAAGAACAACACAAATGAGTACTCAAGGCAAGTCTTCTACTACTGCATCATGATCATCATCGCTTAGGTCCTTAGTCAATAGGATCCCAGATAATTACCGCTCTCAAGCATAAACTCCTATTTTGGGACTATTACCCCCTCTCTCACCTAGGGGTAACTAGAGGAGATCATGTCTTGTGGCTCACATTGAAGACATGATCCCAATGATGATGATCAACAATATCCACAACCAACACCCCCAAATGCCTCATCTTGCAACATAACTCATCACACCTGATCAACATGGTTCATTGGAAGAAGGTGGTCTAACACATTATGGGGTATATTAGTCCTTGTTTCGTATAAAGTGTCATATTTAATGCATTTGGCATGTGAGTGAGGATCATGGGTTGAAATTGGGTAATGAATCATAAGGTTAAAAGTTATGCTCTTTGCCTTGTTTCACCTTGGTGGCCATCTTTAGTATCCTAGTCCTATGTTGTCACTCTTGGTGGCGTGATCTCAATAGCATATTTTCCTTGGTTAAGGAAAAATCTCACTCGGTCTCTGCCATACCTTTAGACCTAAGAAGTAATGCATCATGCCTAGGTCTTTCATCTCGAACTTTGGAACAAGCTTCCTCTTACTCTCAACGATGAGCTTCTCGTCTCCTATTAGAAACAGGTCATCCACATACAACAGTAGCATCACTGGTCCACCATCCACAACCTTGTAGTAAAGGTTGGAATTTGCTTTACTCTTGGTAAAGCCCAAGCTCATCAAGAAACTGTTTGGTTTGGCATTTCATGTCCTGGGTGCTTGCTTAGGCCCATACGAAGCTTTCTTCAATCTGCAGACATGAGACTCCTTCTCATGTATCTTATGGCTACTCTATGTATACTTCTTTTGACTACCGAAGCAAGTGTCTCGTCATAGTCTCCTCCCTCTTGCTGGGAGAATCCTTTGGACACAAATAAGGCTTTGTACATCTCTATGCTGCCATCAATAACATGTTTGATCTTGTAGACCAATTTTGAAGTCACCACTGACTTCCCTTATGGTCTCAAGGAAAAAGATCCATATACCAGTCCTTCTGATTGGCTTCCTCCTCTGTCACTGAAACTAGGGAATCTTCCCAGGTGGTCTCATATCTCCTTGAAGCCTCTGAAGCTTCGATCTAGCCTCCTCAACTCATGGCACATGTCTATCAGTCCTAGAATACGTCTCTCTCTCCCATCTGAATCTGAGGAGGAATACTTTCTGAATGAAAGTCTCTAAGCCATTGACTCTCTCTGAGATCAGGCTCACTCTGAGTCTCCATGCTCCCTCTGAAGCTCTATTCCCTTTGAGTCTATATGATCTTCGGAGCCATCTGCTCCTCATGATATGGCTCATCAATGCTATATATCTTTACATCCTGCAAAGTGTCACGGGAGCATGCTGGTCTCTTCTTGGTTACTGCAACATTTATGGGTAGGCCCTTCTGGCTCTACTAACTCTTCCTGATGATCTGAAGTGTAATCAACTGCACTAGAGGGATTTGTTCGGTCATCTTTGGAGCCTTCTGCTCCTTACAATCAATCTACATATGAGATACTCAGTATCCCACAAAAAATATCCTTCTTCGTCTTCTTCTTCTTTGGTACATGGATGTATACGGTTATGTATACAACTTCTTATTTGGATAATCTGCTCCATGTCTCAAACTAGAGACCATCTAATATGTTGCCTCCTGCAACCGTCACTATAGCTCCCCTGAGAGTTATTACCTGTGACCTGCCCGAAACAAGACCAACAAGGGAAAACAATAGACAAGAATAATACTCTTATAATACAAATAAAAACAATAACGAGAACAATTGTCACAGTAGCTCCTTCTCAGAGCTATCACTTGTGACATTCCTAGAACAAGAGCCAAAATAAAAATGCAATAATAAGAAATAGGAACAACACTCTTCTAGTGTTGTGACCAATCATTCCTCCATGGTAACCTACCCAGAACAAGAAAGCAAGAACAACAATATCTCCATGGTAACCTCCATGGAATTTATAAGATAACCTGCCCGAGACAAGAGCAACAAGAGCAAAAGCATTTCCAATATAATAACATTTATATCAATAGTACTCACATGCTACCAGGTATTCATTGTATCTAGCAGTAATAGAACCTTTCAAGGATTATTGTCACAACTTGTATTGTAGCAATTTTCAAACTTGATATGTGCAAATTGGAAACTTATCAATTTAATCAATCAACCTGGAACCTGGAGTCTTATCTTCAAGAATGAGTGTTGTTGCTTTCCTTCTGAGTCTTCTTCAAGATGACAAGTATTCTCTCCAACTTGTCCACTATACTAAGACAATATGCTTTCTTGACAGAAATTTGAGTTAGGGAATATAATGCAAGTAAACTTGAAAATATCAACCTTAATAAATCTAATACCTTGACTAGAGTCAACTTATAACTTTAACTTTGACCAAAGGTTAGTATGATAATCATAACTTCAATAGATCAAAATACAACTAGATGTTCATAAGATCACAATAATGCCATAACAACTAGAGGCATATCAAAGTAATCAAACCCGGAGTGCTTTTTTCCTCCGAATGTGCTAGATCTGAGATCCCTCTGGATCTACGATTGTTGTTTGGACAAAAGATCCCTTCTCCTGCAAATACCCTTAAGATAATGATATAGTTTAAACATATACAAGTACATACCTTCGACAATAGCGGCAAACAACGACACATAGTGGCACCATCCGACAACAACGACAAGTAACGACGAACCCTAAAACTTCAAAGTGCTCCAATCTTGCAATCTAAAGGTAGTTGGAGATGCGCTAGGGTAAAGCGCACTAAGACAACTAAAAATTAAGCCCAACGCTTCACAAAAACTTCACTGCAACTAGTGTTGGCACTGCAATTGATGCTGCAACTGGTGCTGCAATTGGCACTGCAACTGGCACGAAGCAACTGGCACGAGGGAACTGGCATGAGGGAACTGGCACGAAGGAACCGACACTGCAAACTTAGGGTTTTATGAGGAAACCCTAATTTTCTCAATTTCAGAAATTCCCAGATCCGATCCAGGGAAGAGATGCGCCCTACTTAGGAGACCTTTTTAGTGAGTTCAATAAGTGCTCAACGAGCTTGACAATGGGGGAAACTGAGGATCTTCCTTCCAACGGTTACACTGTTACGAAGGAAACCAACTCTGATACCATGTTAAAATTTTGGTATGCTCGTTTAACCATAGACAATGTCACATCATTGTCACCCAACCATAGGCATTCACACATGCCACCCTCGAGCACACTAACCTTTACTTAGAATAATTCCGGCAAGCCTACTCCAGAACCAACAGATAAACCCTAGCCACAATACTGCTGCAATAGCGCAATAACCATACAAAGATAGCGTACCTTATACCAAGAGAAGCACAAGAGAAATACGAAAAGACTACTGTGTTATTCCTCGAGATTAGTGCCTCCTCCAACTGTAGTTGCTGCTCCCAGACTTGTGCACCTCTTAGTTGCAGCTGCACTTCTTAGACTTGCGCACTTCTAAGTGAGTGTGTGTAGAAATGAACTAGGCAACTTCCTATTTATACTAGACTGTCCAATTGACTGGGGCGACTTCTCTTTCTGGATGTGTCTTTTACTTTAATATTAATTCTCTTGAGGATGACTTGTCTCCTAGGGTTTTCTAACATCTGTTTAGTGGTTCATTTGCTGCCAGAATATTCTATTCTAAGTTAAAGGTTACACGTGGAGGTTAATACCTCCCACAACTACCAAAACATCAACATGTACTAGTGGGAGGGCTTTGATAAAGGTAACGTACCGTTCCCCCCATACTTAACACTTTCCATGTCGGGGCCTGTTAACCCCTATTTTTTCACCCTTGAAAATCTTGAGGGTTAAGAGTTAGCATGCATTCCTTTGGCTGGCATTATGAGATTCTCCTAGAGTTTAGCACTAGTGTTGAGCAACAGGTTGGTTCCCATCAGAGGCAGGTATGATCGGTACATGGTTGTTTGGTTCAGAGTTAGAGTTGACTTAGTTTCCATGCATATTTGAGAGAGATTTATACATATAGCAGGTGTTGCTATTTTTTAGGAGACACGGTTTGAGTGGGTCTCTTGACAGTTTGGAGTAGTTCTGAGCATACAGTATGAAGTCCTTGCATGATTCTAGGCCCGATGACACTTTTTCGGGTGACGTGCCAGAACTTTCTATTTTTAGCAGGTTTTGCGTCAGGCCCTGGATTTAGATTTTGAGCATGTAGTATTGATCCTTGAGACATCCAAAGTCTTTTGGATATTTTTCGTGATGATGTGGCACAATTTACTATTTTTAGTAGGTTGAGCACTAGAGCTCGCATGTCAGTTCTGGTCACATATTCGGATCCCTTGCAGAAAGACAAGATCAATGAGTATAAAGTCAAGGGAATTCATATGACTTTCTATTTTTAGACAACGACATGTGGCGATGTTCTCCCAATCATCCTAGGTGATGTGGACAATTTCCTAAAATTTAGAAACTGGATTCTATTTTTAGAAATGTCTATATTTAGCAGGTACAATCATCATCCATGCAGTGCCAAGTGGCACCCTCAAAAGATCGACATGTGGCAGAGTTACAGAGTGATGTGGCATCTGCCTAGGCATGGGTCGCATATTCCCAAGACTTGAGCATAAATAAATAATTAATTGAGAAAAGGGAGTCACATAACTGGGCCTAAATTTAGCCGTATATTCCTCCATATAATCATCCCTCCACTTGCCATCCATCAACTCCTTAAAATTTGTCTCCAGTTGAGTTTAAATCGTATTTTCCTAAAAATTAGAAAATTCCCTAAAAAATAGGGCAAATTTTCTCTTAGCCATAACTCACTCATGCTTTTGTCAATTTTAGCAAAAGGACATGCATTAGAAAGCTAAATTTGGCCTCCATGCGTTTCTTTCACTCCATAAAGCCAATTCACATTCATTACCATTCATTACTCCTCCCTTTCTTCCTCAAGTGCGCCTTCCTAAGCTTTAGGGCACATTCTCCTCTCTTGTGCGCATGTAACCTTCATGCAAACTCACATACACTCACTTATCTCACACTCCTCACATATCTCTCTTCCTCATGCACATTAACTCCTATTTTATTCACACTCCTCCCCTATATATTGGATGGTTTTCATTGGTTATTGGTCGGATCATTATAGTAGCAGGATAGTGTCTCTCTCATTCTCTTCTCTCTTGTTCTTTAGTCTAGTGGCTCCTCTTTTAGCAAAGTAGTCATTGTATCGGTTGTAGGCTTGCCAAGTGTGGCACAAATAGTACTCTTGTAAGCTTCATCAATAAAGATGTGTGTGTTTGTCTTCAAACCTCTTTTTTGGCAGTATTATGGTAAATTTGTGATCTGATTTGTCATTTTCTAAACTGTTCATTATGGTTAATTCTGATCTTTTTGAATAGTTTTCTTTTTCTTTCCAGTCTATTATCATTGTGCTAACCCTGCAGGTTCCCTCCAAGCGTAGAAGATTGTTTTTCCTCATTGTTTTGGACTGCTTTTACACGTCCAAGACGAACAACTTGTTTTTTTGTAGGTTTTATACGCAGAAATTAGACTTCAAGACAGCAGCAAGGTGCTTCATTGTGCCTAGGGACTCCCCCAGAGGCTAGCAAGCACTAGCCCAAACAGAGAGGGGTTTGGTTAGTGACATCTGGGGCCTTACTCCTTTAATTAGCCAAGTTTTTACCACTATCATAACATGTATGTCAGCTCAGATTGGAGGGTAAAAATTTGTGCTAACAAATTGACGCCGTTGTCGGGGAACGCCAACCTTAATAACAACGACATTGGTGAGTTTTTACTTTAATTGATTTATTTTTTGTAACTCACTTGGTGACTCCATAGGATACAGGGACGACTCCACAGGGGTACTTACACAAGAAGATTATCCGGTTTCGATTCCCTCACAAGGTCTAGTTCCGGGCTTGAAGTAACTCTAACATATTTCTGGAACAAGACTATCATTTCACCAAGAACTCCTCTCGAAGTTGGTAAGCGTAAGAATTCTTAGGTAAGTTCTTTTTCGATGAGCACTATGGTGAGTGTATCTTTGACATCTTCATCTTTCTTTTTATTTCCATCTCAAGCTAGTAGTAGGGTAGCAGTTGTGCTTGTTTCTATATGAGATTAACAATATGGGCACAACTGTGAGGCCACCAGTAAGGTGGAGATTTTCTTCTTTTGATCCACTAAGCTTTGTTGCATTCCTAGATTATCCTCATGACTTACCTGCATGTAAATGGCTTAAATGCTTTCCTTTGTTCGCAGGAAGGTCAAGAGAATCAGTTGAGGACCACTTGGCTGCTTTTTCAAAATTGTTAGATGATTTTGAGGTGGAACATGAGGATGTGGCGATGAGGATGTTTGTGTCGACCCTTGAGGGGTAGGCATGAACATGGTACAAATCCATTCTGGATGCCTCCATTAATAGATGGAATTCATTCCAGGAGAAGTTTACTAAAATATGGGCGAATAAACCAGACAATTCTTCCTTAATTAATGCTTTTACTCATATTAAAAAGAATGGGGATGAAACTGTCACTAATTTTAATGCTCGTTTTTCTAAAAATTATTATAAATTTCTTATTACCATAAGGCCTAATGATGCCCGTGCTTTGATTTTTTATCTTGAGGCAATTGATGGGATTTTGGGTATTTTTCTTAGGAATAAGGAACCTCGAACTGTGGAGGAGGAGGCCCAGGTTGTTGCTTTTAAGTTGGAAATAGATTTTATGGCAGCCTATGGCTTCATTCCGATCCATGACTTTCAACTACTGATTGTTAAAGCAATGTAGGAAGTCGGTGTTATTAAAGATGAACCACAACTTGCATTGTATCAAGTTCCCAGAGATGGACAGGAGGGTTATGGCCCAATCTTAGATGATCCAGAACCAATAGCTGCACCATTTGAGTCACATGTGGAGTTCCAAGAAGATGAAGGTGAAGATTTGAATACTCAAGAGTGTTCATTGGTTCCTCCCATTAGTGAAGAAAAATTTCAAGGGGATGAAAAGTTTCAAGAGGGGGAACCACAAGTTAAGCAAGTTGAGATTGATCAACAAGAGTTTTCATTCTTGCCTATCACAGTAGTGGTTCATGAATAGCTTGATCGGACACTATTACAGCAGGAGGAGCCACTTTTGGTTCAACCAGAGGATGATGGCCCTTACAGTCTACCTACAGTCCAACAACCAAATCTTGTTTTTCAGGGTCCTGAGATTGATCAGAGCTTGGATATTAGAGTTCACCATGACCCAATTGAGCTCAGAATGATGGAGGTATTTCAACAAGTAGATGCCAAGTGTTTCAACTCTCATGCATTCGTGCTTATTACTGTTGAAATACCATGTTCTAAGTCCCAACCAGCCTTCAGTCAACTGACACCTTACCCTAGAAGGTTGACTTTGTTGATCTCTCTCATCAGATTGATCATTTGGCTGCATGGTTACATTGGTCCTTTGAGTGTGATGATTTAATCATGGCAGCTTTGAGGTAAAATTTTTGGGTCTAGGGTAGTTGTCTTTCCTTTCTGCATTGTCATTTTAGTATTTCCTTCTTGCTGATTTTTTACAGTTTTAGGACAACAATCTACATTTTCCTTGTAGTGTCTTTTCCCTTCGGTTATCTACTTCAGTCTCTGCATAAGTGTCGCTGATTTTTTTCCTACTTATATCGACATGTGGTCGTGTCTTGTGTGTTTTTCCTTTCATGAATAAATGGTTGTCCACTAGTGTTTTCCTGGGTCAAAATTTGAATGTCTATCTTACGCATGCCGATCCTTTGTGTCTATGATTAGAGTGAGCCTAGATGGGGGTTCCATTTGTCATCATTCCCGAAGCATTGAGCCGTTAGGATGGGTAGTTTGAGGAGACATAGGAGTGTCTTGAGTCATCATATGTCTTGTCTCCTCATCTCTTATGATTGAGTCTTCTGCTTTGAGTCAGTCGTCCCCCTCATCCAACAATAGGGATATGGTACCCGATTCCCTCATCTTGATCTTCTTGAGTTATCACTTCGTGCTGAGGGAAGAGAGACATCATTTCTCTTCTTATTAGCAGGTCATCTTGTATCGACTTCAACACATTATCTACAAATGACCTAGAAGTAGAGCACCTTGGTAGCCATTAACCTCATTGGCGGTTATTTCGCATTCGACAAGGCTAAGTATCATTGGGCCTTGATTGGATGATCCTTGTCACTGTTCGACTTCAGAACATATTTTCACAGTGTCAGGTTGTGCTCGTACCTTAGGACCCATTGACACTATTGGTGGTGTTTCTTCGCTCTTCACAGGTGTTTACATTATCGACATATGATGAAGTGACTCTCTCCCTTGTGTCGGCATCAACACATTTGCTACAGGGAGGAGTGTACATTGTTGGGTGGTAGCAGGTAGCGGATTTGGATGAGACCCCTTGGTGTTCAGTTTTCAGTGGGAGGATTATATACTTTGAATCCATGGCCCATTGGACAGGCTTTGGTACTACTGGTCAACTTACAAGGCCTTTTATCCTTCCACACAGTTACATGGGTATTTTTAGTACACATTCCTCAGTTTTCAGAGCATCATCAATACATATTATAGAGTTATCACAGAGCAGTATTGTTACAGACACAAAGATTCTGATGGTTCTCGACATTCCACAGGGCGATCCCGTCCCCTTGAGTCGCCATTGTTAATCCCTAGATTTTCACCTTTGAAAATCTTAAGGGTTAAGAGCCAGTATGCATTCTTTTGGCTGGCATTCTGAGATTCTCCTAGAGTTTAGCACTAGTGTTGAGCAAGAGGTTGGTTCCCATCAGAGGTAGGTATGATTGGTACATGGTTGTTTGGTTCAGAGTTAGAGTTGACTTAGTTTCCATGCATATTTGAGAGAGATGTATACATATAGCAGGTGTTGCTATTTTTTAGGAGACAGTTTGAGTGGCTCTCTTGATAGTTATGAGCAATTCTGAGCATACAATATGAGTCCTTGCATGATTTTAGGCCCGATGGCACTTTTCCGGGTGACGTGCTAGACCTTTCTATTTTTAGCAGGTTTTGCTCCAGGCCCCGGATTCAAATTCTGAGAATGCAATATTGATCCTTGAGTCATTCAAAGTCTTTTGGATCTTTTCCGGGATGATGTGGCACAATTTACTATTTTTCGCAGGTTGAGCACCAAGGCTTGCATGTCAGTTTTGATCACATATTCGGATTCCTTGCGGAAAGACGAGATCAATGAGTATAAAGTCAAGGGAATTCAACGACTTTCTATTTTTAGCAGTGTCTATTTTTAGATAGTGACATGTGGCGATGTTCTCCCAGTCATCCTGGGTGATGTGGACAGTTTCCTAAAATTTAGGAATTGTATTCTATTTTTAGAAATGTCTATATTTAGTAGGTACAATCATCATCTATGCAGTGCCAAGTGGCACCCTTAGAGATCGACATGTGGCAGAGTTACAGAGTGATGTGGCATCCACCTAGGCACGGGTTGCATATTTCCAAGACTTGAGCATAAATAAATAATTAATGGAGAAAAGGGAGTCGCATAACTGGGCCTAAATTTACCCATATATTCCTTTGTATAATCACCCATCCACTTGCCTTGCATCAACTCTTTAAAATTCATCTCCAGTTGAGTTTAAACCGTATTTTCCTAAAAATTAGGAAATTCCCTAAAAATAGGGCGAATTTCCTCTTAGCCAGAACTCACTCATGCTTTTGTCAATTTTAGCAAAAGGACATGCATTAGAAGGCTAAATTTGGCCTCCATGCGTTTCTTTCACTCCATAAAGATAATTCACATTCATTATCATTCATTACTCCTCCCTTTCTTCCTTAAGTGTGCCTTCCTAACTTTTAGGGCGCATTCTCCTCTCTTGTGCGCATGTAACCTTCATGCAAACTCTCACATACGCTCACTCATGCCACACTCCTCACATATCTCTCTTCCTCATGCACATTAACTCCTATTTTATTGACACTCTCCTATATATTGGATGGTTTTCATTGGTTATTGGTCGGATCATTACAGTAGCAACATAGTGTCTCTCTCATTCTCTTCTCTCTTGTTCTCTAGTCTAGTGGCTCCTCTTTTAGCAAAGTAGTCATTGTATTGGTTGTAGGCTTGCCAAGTGTGGCACAAACAATCCTCTTGTATGCTTCATCAATAAAGAAGTGTGTGTTTGTCTTCAAACCTCTTTCTTGGAGGTATTATAGTAAATTTGTGATCTGATTTGTCATTTTCTGAACTGTTCATTATGGTTAGTTCTGATCTTTTTGAATAGTTTTCTTCATATTTCGAGTCTATTATCGTTGTGCTAACCCTGCAGGCTACTGATGATTGCAGCGTCGTGAGACATCCTCCAGGATACGTTCTCCTCTGTGACTGAGTTGAGTCGACCTGTGAGAGAGCCCAATGTTGGGCGTGCCCATGTGATGGGGTTCATCATTCTCCTCTGTGTGAGAGTTGAGTCGTCCCCCAGTGGTTGGGTGTGCCCATGTGATGGGTGTATCATTCTCCTCTGTGTGAGAGTTGAGTCGATGTGGTACTCCAGATGATTCTCTTGTGGACTCAGTTGAGATAGAGATCTGTTGATTATGATGTCCCTGTGGCTGAGCACAGGTGGATGTGTCCCTAGTGGTTGAGCACTAGTGGACGTGTGGATCCCTTGCTATATTGTCTAAGTGTAAGATTTACTTGTAACCCT
>JZKD02S1676041.1:169957-189024 GCA_000966675.3 Picea glauca
GTATGTGTCACTCTGATTCTCAAAACATTTGAATATGTGCATTTAATTCTCTTTTGCTTCATGACGTGTGCTTGGACTTTATGCCTTTTGACTTGTCCATACCTGGGGGGAATGACAGAATGCCCTAGCAAGTTGGTTCCCTTAGGAGTGAATTGCCACTGGGTTGGTTCATAAAAAGTCATCGTCCATTTCCACCATACTTATCACTTTTCATCATCTTCCCTCTCATCTATCCCTTGCATTGGTTCGGGCATTGGGTTTTCCAAGCTAGCAAAGGGTTGTACCTTGCCTTGTGGGAAGAAGGGGCTAAAGGCCCAGAGGATAAAAGTAGCTGGCAAAAGATAAAAGCCAAAAGATCAAAACCTTCAGATGCTTCGCCTAGGGATCCCCGAGAAAGCAATAAAAGGCTTCTCAGTAAGAAAAAGGAGGGACCCATAAAATAAATAAACTCAAGGCCTAGTTGGAGGGTTGAGGGTCTCATCACGAGCCAGCCTATTAGGTCCATGGGCATGTAGCGGTATGACACTACTATTCAGCTGGTCACCACGCCAGGGTAGTGGCTCTTGGTAGCATAGCCAAGAGAAAGGGGGTCTCATCACGAGCCAACCTTCTCATCTCCGTGAAATGCTTGTGGGTAACACTGTCACCACAGGTCACCATGCTAGGGCAATGTCCCCCAACTATTCTCTTGAAAGAAAAAACAATAAGATAAAAAGTAAAAAAAAGCATTGAATGGGCTAGGAAACATTTGCATCCATGGCAAGGTGCAACTCACCCTCTTTAGAGGCACTCACAGGTAAGCCCTACATTTCCCTGTCATCACTGCACCCCTTGCCCAAACATCCCCATACCATCTCATACGCTTACATGACCTAGACTGGTCTTCACTTGGAAACATCCCACATCTAAGAAGGATTAACCCAATAGGACGTCCTGAAACCCTCTCCAAACCTGGCTTGTAGAATAACATAACGTCTTTGAGCACTTGTCTAGGAAAGGGGGGTTTTATGCACATGTTTGGGTAACTTGATTATTAGATGTGATTGACATTGCTATGATCCCTGTGACTTATGAGCCCATGGAGGGCGTACTTGTTGTTGCTGCAGGACCATGCCCGACGGACAGGTACACATGGGGAGATGATTAGCTTGGACCTCCATAGGGCTAAAATCCCACTAGATGGATGTTGAGACTCTAGCCAAGGGTAGACATATACCAGAGGCTTGCACCATAGAGAGAGGAGGATGTTCCACCAGAGACAACTTGGCAAGCCTGGATCAAGGGGGGTCTTGCCCTCCCACCATGATGTTGGCCCTTGAAGGTCCTTGACGTCATCATTCAGAGCCTTGACGTCACCCAATTGAGGTATCCATGTTGAGGACGAATTTGGTTGGCACGTGTGGCAGTTCCAAAGGGGTTTTGAGCCCCAACGTTTCACTTGGAGCGCTAACGTTCCAGCAAGGAGGCTAATGTCGCTCTAGGAGGGGCATGGCGTTACCTTAAAAAGCTAAAATTAGGGTTTTATTTGACAAATTTGTGTAAAATTGGAATTTTCATGTAAACTGGCCATGTCGGCCTTTTTGACCTAATTTTGTAATTAAAGGTCATTTTGATTGTATAAATAAGGGATTTGGCCCTTGTATTTTTTTTCATCATTCTTTCACTCACACAAGTGAGGTATGAAATTCGGCCTCTTTAAGGCTTATTGGCTGAAGTTAAGTGGTGCACAACTCTTGGAGGAGGCTTATATTGGTATTTTTTTGGCATTTTCTTGGTGGAAAGTCTTCAACTCAGCTATTTGCTAGATCATTCTTGGTGAATGCAAGTGAATTTCTGAAATTCTTCTTTCCTTTGAATGGTTATAGAATGTTTACTTTGCATTCTACTAGGATTATGAAATTGCTAGCTGAAAACCCTAGGAGATCAAGCATATGTTATTGTCCTTGTCTTAATAGCTTTTCACCTACTAGATTTTGCTAGAAAACCTATTCTTTGAAGCATGTGCTAGAGCCCTACCATTGTAGCACTCTAGCATCATTTGCTTCATCAAGCCTTTATTTACTTCAAGCATGAGCTAAAGAAGAAGGAAAACCGCTAGGGCCTAGGGTTACCTACTTCCTAGTAGTCGTTTTCCTTCTAGGGTTTGTTGATTGAGGCCTTGGATTACCAACACCTCAACCATCATCCCTCTTGTCCTTAGTTCACACACTATCATTTATTTCCTTCAAGATTGCTGCTGCAAAAAGTGACTCCATTAGCCCTAAAGACAATGATCTAGACCTTATACTTGATTGATTGATGAGTACAACCCTTAAATCTTGTACCTCAAGCTATTTACTAACCTTTCCTAACCCTAGATTAAACTAATCCACTAACATTCTTGCTGCTGTTACAAAAGTAAGCTACAACCAATTATTACAGCAGTAAAAGCTCTTAAAAGCAATTACTAAAGTTGATTTTTACATTGCCAAATTAGCTTCTGACAAGTGCTAGTATATTGCTATTGTTGGATTATCATTTTGGGTCATTTTGAAGCTTATTTAAGGCATTGATTGTGAAGCCATCATCATATATACATTGCTGTTATAGATTTCTGTTTGCTTCATCTTATATCAACTTATTGCTTTCATTGACAAAGTCCAAGGTTTTATGAAGCACTAACATCAATTGTACTTGCAAAAATAGTGTTTTCTTGTTGTCTTGTTCTGGGAAGGTACACTTAAACATATCATTGCTTCATTTTGTTAAACCTTTGGGACTTTCTGATCGGTGTGGCTTGTGAGAGGGGATAACTTTTCTTGATACTTCAAACTTTGCCTTCTCAAACCGCCAGGTCACCGGGGACGTCTCTCCTAGGCATTCACCCCTAAATAGAAAGAGGTGTCTTATTAAGGTGACAGTGATAGGACAACCTCCTGTTACGCCAATTTTCCCTCCACTTGCCTTTTCCTTTTGGACAAGTACAAATTGTGCGATAACGTGCACCATCATTGTACTTGCACTTATACCCTGTGTCTCCTTATTCTTCTGAGTCTCCAGCTCTTGATCCCCTGCTGCTACTGCCCCAATATCATGAGCCTTCCTCAAGGCTCTGTCCTCCTCAAACCTCACATCCCTCTTGACCACAATCTTCCTCAAGGAAGGACTGTAAACTCTGTATGCCTTGGAATTCTTGTTGTAGCCAACGAAAATCCCCTTCTCAGCAGTGGCCTTGAGCTTTGTCCTCTTTTCTGAGGGGACATGACAATAGAAAAGGAATCCAAAAATCTTAAAGTGTCCAATCTCTGGTCACCTCCCTATGAATACCTCCTCATGAGTCTTCCTCCCCAAAGCCTTGTGAGGACTCCTATTCTGTATGTATACAACTATGTTACAAGCTTTTTCCCATAGAAATCTAGGTAGATCCTAATCATACAACATGGCTTTAACAACCCCAACAATAGACATGTTCTTCTTTTTCACCACCCTGTTCTGCTGTGGGTTATACGGAACAGTCAACTCCCTCTTTATCTCAATACCTGCACAAATCCTTGAAGGTCTTCGAGGTGTACTCGCCTCCATTGTCGGATCTCAATGTCTTGATCTTCTTGCCCATCTGGTTCTCCAAAAGAGCTTTGAACTCTTGGAACAGACTAAGAACCTCGTTCTTGGTCCTCATGAAGTAGATCTAGGTCTTCTTGGAATGGTCATCCATGAAGGTGACATAGTACTCATACCCACTCAGGGATGGTGATGGCATGGGCCCACATACATCTGAGTGTATCAACTCAAGGATGCCTCTTGTCCTACTGTCACTACTAGGGAATGTTGTCTTAGTGTACTTCCCCATAGAACACCCCTTGCATACCTCATGATTCTCTTTGCTAAAATCTGGTAGTCCTGTCACAATCTACTTGAGCACTTTGAGTGCTCCATGATGCAGATGCGCCATCCTCCTATGCCACAACTCTACCAAGTCACATGCATTGCTCACCAATGCTCGGGCTGGTTCGAATTGAAGCATATACAACTTCTCTCACATGACACCAATCACTTTCACTGTCTTGGAGTCTTTGAGCTTGATGTACACTCGCCCATCCTAAAATGAGACTACATAGCCTCTGTCCTCCAATGCTGAAACAAATATCGGCTTCTTCGTCATACCTGGAACATATAGCACATCCCTCACCATTAGTTGCTTCCCAGACTCCCTCTGAAATGTGACTGTACCATGGCCTGCTATCCGACACTTGGCATTATTTCCCATCTCAATCACGAGGTCCATCTCCTCCTCCTTTAGATTGGAGAAGTAATCCCGCACTCCACTCATGTGACTAGAGGCACCACTGTCTATGCACCACGCGCTTGAGCTAGATGAACTGGAGAGACATGCCTTGAGTGAAAACTCATTCTCTAACCTAGCTGCAAACTCATCAACTTCAGCTGAAGTTGATGTTGCCATGTGTGACTTCTTGCTACCCATCTTGTTTGGGCATTGACTGGCAAAGTGGCTTGGTTTGTGACAGGAAAAACACTTAATCTTATTGAAGTCTTTCTTCTTTTCTCCCTTAGAGGTCTGACCCCCACTAGGGCCCTTCTTTCCTATGAACTTGCCCTTTCTAGCTAAGGCAAGATTCTCCTCATCCTCACTCTTTGGCTGGCTAGCCTGTGAGGTACCGATTCGCAACTCCTCCTGGGTGAAGTCATCCCATAACCTCTCCCAATTAGGGAGTTTCTCCCATGCTACAACACCTTTGAAAAAAACATCCCACTGCTTGGTGAAGCTATTCAAGGCTATCCTCACTAGCTTTTTCTCATCCACGGTCTCCCCAACTGCTGCCAATTCATCTTTGATCTGAGTGAACTTGGTGAGATATGCAACAACTAACTCTCCCCTGGCCATCTTTGTGCTTTTGAGTTTCTCCTTGAGCAACATCTTCCTGCTCTGTTTATTTGATTGGTACATTTTAACTAGGGCCTCCCACATATCCTTAGTTGTCTTCTTGCTAGATAGATGAGGAATGATGTGGTCTTTGACTCCAATAATTATTTGCCTAGCGTTCACATCTCTCCTAAGATGCACTGGTTGTTGTGCTGGGTCTGTTGGAAGCACTGCTGTCCCTTCCACAAAATTCCACAAACCTTGTTCCTCCAGCAACAAACCAATTTGCTCTCTCCAAGGATTGAAATTTGAGGCTCCCTCCAGCCTATCTTCGAATTTCAAGCCTGCATTGGCCATTTTGTCAGCTGCTTTGACTCACACACCCTCTATGGTAACTTGATTTCCTTGCTGATTTACTCCTGGTCTGCACAATAAATCAACTTCGTTCCTTCTGTATTCAGAGGCTGAGCTCTGATACCATGTTAATTTCTTTAAACTCAACGAACATAAATAAAATGCCAATGATTTTTCTTTACCTAGAAATTAACTTATGCTGATATAACTTCTGAAAATCATGTATTAAATTTACAACTAAGTTATTTAACTAAAATGAACAACATAAGCAAATAGAAACCAAGCACATAAAATAGGAAAACACCAGAAATACCCTGGAAACCTTAGCATGGGGAAAACCAACAAAGGAGGGGCTTTATTGGCTTTAGAGGAATACATTTATAGCAACAGAAAATTCAGAATTTTCTTACAGCCCAACAAACTCGGTCCGCTTTTTCGGCCCTGCTTTTTTGGGCCAACCTTTTTGGCCTTGCTTTTTCGGCCCTACATTTTCGACCCTGCTTTTTCGGCCTCTCTTTTTCGGCCCTGAAAAATCGGCCCTGCTTTTTCGGCCTCTGTCTCTGCTGGAATGGCTTGCACTTAACTCACTCCCTTTGCTGCTAAGTCGCCTTTCCTCACTCCGCAGAATCAACTTCCTCTTCCTCAGCCAATGCCCTCACTCATTAGCTCAACACACAATGTGTTATGTCCTTCACCCTTAACCTCTTTTTATCTCTCTAATTCACTTTTTCAAGAGACTTCTAGAAGCCTCCAGAAATACACTTGTGAATTATTAATTTCCAAAAAGTCACTTTTCAGAAATCTGAGTGAAAAGTCAATAAAAGTCATTTAAATGACTTTTATACTTTTCCTAAGTTAAAACTTAGGATAAAATAAAAATGCTGATCTGGGTATTTTAATTATGGCCATCAGCTAGCCTTGGACACACATGCTAAGCTGAGACACCTTCTGAGATACAAAATTGACAAGTGACAGCATACCCAAACCTCAATTTCTCATTGCCGAAGCCTGTTACAAGGTGCTTGAACTTGTTTTTGAACAGTCGAAAGTTTGCTATAGGTTTCCTGACCTTGTTTCTCATAGCTCAAAGTCTATTACAAGGTGCCCAAAGTCCGTTACAGGGTAACTGGTCCTGTTTCCAGTGGCCCAAACCTATTACTAGCCTACCCAAGCCTATTTTCAGCTGCCTAAGCCTTGAAAAATGTGTCAATGCTCTATTTTTAATGGACAAAAACCTTTACGACCTGTCCATATGGTCTGTACAACTTGTATGGGTTTCTTTTTGTACGCTGTAGAAGGGGTTCCCCTCAGTGGATACAGACTGTATGTACACCTCCAAAAATGTGCACAGTTGTACCTGCACGTCAGAATTTGTGTCAACTTGTTGCTACATTGTTACAATTTCCTTGGAAGTGTATTGCTGCTGGTACACTATTATGGTTTCCTTCTGAAGCATGGTTTTGTACTGGCGTTTTGTGAATAGTGCACAACACTTTATAAATACTAACTACTACCTCAAAATTGAAAAAAAATAAAAATTTGAGCCAACGTATGAAAAAACTTAATTTGCAGGATACACTGACCTATAACAAATGTAGAATTTAATCACTTGCCAACTTATGTGTGTTGTGATGTCTCCCACTTTGTCTTGCTTGCCTCCTAGTTGTTGTACATGTGCCAACCAGTTCCTTGAGCACATTACTTCGTCAATATTATCCGGTTGAGTTCGTTCCTCATGCACTCCGGATGCAAAACTCTACCTTCGGCTCTGACACGATGTTGTAAAATGCATATAACAAGAAGAAAACAAATTGCACAAGCAATTGAAGAGAGAGTGTTTGGATAACTTGCCTTATTTTTTTGAAAGCGATACATAAATAAGAGTACAAGCTAAGGTGACTCTTCATTTCCCAAAGTGTCTTTACACTGCACTTAATTAAAGCTTAATCAAAAGTAATTTAGGCTAATTCTAATTATGACAGGTCTTTTACTGAGTGCAACAATTGAAAGATTCCAATACATCTAATCTTAGTTATAATTTTAAGAAGTGGTCGTAAGCACAGATGTGGCGTTTCTTTTTTTGCTTTAGGCTGGAATACCCCTAAAGTATATCCATAAATTTCATATGTTATCTATAAGGATGGTTATTTTATTTGTATTTGGAGCCTTTGAGATTATTATGTTCCAAAAATATTGAAAGTCTTCTTCTGCTTTTGTCTCCGTGATTGCACTACTAATGTGTGTATGGAAGAATCTCTATTTCTTCTCCCATGGATGCCAATGCGACTTTTGCAACATCATAATTCAGTTTGATTGCTTTTCGGTTAAAAGGAATTAATAGCATGTTCATGTGGTGCATGCAAACTTTCCTTTCAAGAACGATTATATTTGGGCTAAAAATCATTGACTCAATTTGCACAGGTACTTCTATAGCTTGCCATTTCTTTTATGGAAGGCACCCTTTCCAACTCCTTTGAGGTGAGCTATTTTCCCTTCTTTTTATGATGAATTTATTTGCTTATCCAGATATATTATTACATTAGCAAATTTAAAACATTTATTCAATGAAGTAATTCAATCTCTTCATTTTCAGGTTACTTTTATTTGCAGGGGTGGAAGTTTGCTGGAACATATATCCTTCAACTGCCGCTTCGTCTTTTATATTGCTCATCTTCCATTCAATAATTTTGTGGGGAATCTGGATTGCACCCTCAGAGTATCCTTACGTTCAGCATGAAAAAGCTGAAAAAGTAGCTTGACAGACAACTGTAGCAATTTATATTTTTATTTTCTTTAATTTCATTGTGTAGCATATTGACAGGTTGGCACATTAACAAGCCAAAATACGATCTTACATTCATGTGTAAGCATGATGTGAATAAAGGTGGTTATTGAAACTAGTCTAGGACGCCATGGTTTGTCTTGAGAGAATCTGTTTGGCTACATAATGTCTTGTGTACTTGCTAAACTCGAAAAAGTGGCCATTACTGATGGTGCTACACCCTACTAGTGACTATAGATCGGATGGTGAGCAGGTTACTAATTTTGTATGACAATATCATTTCCTCTTTTCCCTGCGGCATTTGGAACTGATCCAGTGACGTGGACATTTTTTTGGTAGATATGGGTCAATGTGTAGAATATAAATCTTATGAATAACTAGATTACAGTCTTGAAACTATGGCAGGTTTTGGGCGTTTCTCCAAAAATTAATATTTAATGGCTCATCCCATGTGCATTTTATGTTATGTTTATACCCAGTTCACTGTAGAGGCTATTTACATGCCTTAGCATTGGGATGGGTTTGGTTATCAGCGTCTTGAAAATGGATCTCTATCTTCCACACTAATGCCATAGTCCCTTTCTAGTAAGTATTTTATTAATTTTCTAGTCATATTATCAGGTATGATAAGGGCTAATGAAACCTCTAATGAGCAAGAGCATCATTGATTTCCATTTGGCTACATGCAAATCCTAGAGCATGGCATATTTTAGTGGGGTGATTTAATAATATAATGGCTGATCCCATGTACATTTTACGTGCATGTCTGTTCCCAGTTCACTGTAGAGGCTATTTACATGCCTCGGCATTGGGGTGGGAGTTCCTATGAGCATTTTGGAAATGGATCTTTATCTGCTGCACTAGTGCTGCAATTCTCTCCCCATGATGATGGTGAAAGAGTCACCCGGATTATCAGATACTTTAATAATCTGAAATCCCTAAACCCAATGGAGAAATCTGTTATTAATTTTTTAGTGATATTATTAGGTATGATAAGAGCTAGTGAAACTTCTAATGAGAAACATCATCATTGATTTTCAATTTTCATTTCACTGCTTTCCTCTCTAAAAGTTGACATAAGTTAGTGGGGAGACGTAGTTTCATAGATTTGCAATAATGAGAAACATCATCATTGATTTTAAATTTTCATTTCACTGCTCGCCTCTCTAAAAACTTGACATATTGCCTCTCTAATAGTTGACATATGTTAGTGGGGTGATGTAATTTCATTGATTTGCAAATATAAAATGTGAATGACACTGTTTCGATTGGAATCAACCCATGTCTAAATCAACATAATTTACAAGCTCTATACATAAGGTAAGAATTGCATTTAATATGCTTATAAAATACGTATATTCTTATTTAAGCTATCAACAAAGGCTTGTCTCTACTAGTGTTCAATTCCCCTAAGTGACATGTTTGTCCCTCGCGGGTTGGTGTGCCTCCGCAAGGGGGCATTCAAATAGTGGAAGCCATCATGGCTGTTAAGTCAGGTCAGAGATCACACGCCTTTAAGTACGCCATGACATCCAACCTCTTGATAGGTGGTGGATGCACGACACATTAAAGTATAAAGAAAGCATCCTCAAGAATTTTTTTCATTCTTATCTAAGCCACTTACAATGATGGAAAACACTAGCAAGAAAAGCATTGGTTACTACCATAGTAAATCAATTATGTCTTGTGGGAGGTACAAAGAGAGTTGTACAATATGAGAGTTGATCCATTGAATCTCAAAGCATTGAATTGGAACATTTATAACTCCAATTAGAAAAGAAACTCTACTTTCTTCTCCACAGAGGATCATAAAGACAACAATCAAAGATAGGCTAGGGCGAGTATGCTTTGCAATGATTTATTGGAAAACTTTATTTTGATGATAGCTTTCCTCGAGTATGAAGGATTGTCTCAGTTGATGTTATAGGTAATGTAAGTAGCACCGTTGAACAAAATGATGAGGCTCATTTAGCGTCATGCCATGTCTTCTTGTTATACATATGCATCTTCTCTTCCTTAAATGTGTATATGTTGGATTTGTAGCCTCTAACTCCTTTGTAGAAGTTAGGTTGTACCCGTTCACCTTAACTCCACTCATAAGTTGATCAATTTTTGTGTGTGGGATAAGGGGCACTCATAGTGACCCCTTATCTAGTAGAAATTGCCCCCAAAACTAGCAAGAACTTTTTTGAAAGTTGAGTTACACTTCATTATTTGGAACTTTGACCATGTAACATTGCCCCAGGGGTTTTGGCCCATTTTAGGGTGACTTAGATCGTCAGATTTCCAAAAAAAGAAGTGGAAGGGATGGAACTTTGCCTCGTTGAAAACAATGCCCTCGTCGGAAATGGGCCGATTTGAGTGCCCTTTATACAATTCCTAAATTTTGTAAACTTTGTGATGAAAGATAAAATTGGATTTGTGTTAGAAAAATAACTGAAAAGCATGACAATTAGTGGCATGATGATTTGGTGGCTTAACTACTTATAAAGAAGCCCACAAGCTACATAATAACATAAAGAGAAATACTACGACTAAAGGATTTTGATACTTGGTATACTTATCTCATCGTGGAGGAGGATTCACCACATGTTAGTTGTTGCTACCCATGCCTATGCCAATATGTGGACCGAGTATGCCACACACTTGAAAACATAATTGGATTTTCACTGATTGGTCATGGCATGATATGTCATGACTATGCTAACACTTTAAACAAGGTGTACACATCAATCACACAATAGCACAATTGGGGATTCCTTAATGCCCACATAATAACATAAAGACACCTATGGCAACTAAAGCATTTTGATACTCGGTATACTTACCTCATCGTGGAGGAGGATTGACCCCATGTTAGTTTTTGTTACCTATGCCAATTTGTGGGCCAAATATGCCACACTTGAAAACATAATTGGTTTTTCATTGATTGGTCATGACATGACTATGCTAACGCTTTAAACAAGGTGTACACATCAATCAAACAATAGCCCAGTTGGAGATTCCTTAATGCCTACGATTATTTCAACTTCATTTATTCATTCATTTTGTAATCCTTTCATCCCCATCAAGTTGAAACCAGGGAAGATTTTAGGGGCTAATTCTCCACATGTTTTTCCAAAAAATGATTTGCCAATTTCCATTTTTTTTCTAAAATGATTTGCCCTAATTCTATAGGATAAAATTATTTTACTCTAAAAATTGATTTTTTTTTTCTAAAAACTATATAAAATATTAGAAATTTGAATATTTTTACAAAAACTCCGCCAAACATTTTATGGTTGGCATTTTAAGAATTAGTAAGATTCACCAAGGTTTCTACATTTTAATATAAGGACGGGTCCTTAAAATTTCCCTAGTTGAAACCAAACAATCATTTTGTAGTTACCAATTAGACAAACTTCCTTCGAAGAAGATTAGTAAACACCAATTTTTTTATTGTTGCTTATCCCTATTTGAAGACATCCTTCGTGAGTAGTTCCCATTTTAATTCTAGAAGTGACAAGTGTTGCAACAATCTTGCTTGATGTTGACTTGCTCACATTTCATACACTTGGAATTATGTTCAACGACATCCTCTTTCATATTTACTGAGAAGTATTATTTTCTCATAACTAGAATGATCCTTTGGTAACCCGAATGCCCTATGTAAGGTACTTTGTGCTTTTCATTTAGGAATGTTTTGGATTCAACTCCATAGAGTTACGAACACATATTCCACCTTTATTTGTAAGAAGTCCATCATTTTATAGGTGATACCCCTTATATTTGTGCTCTAATTTTTCTTTATGCAAATCTCCATCACTTGGAGGCAATATTCATCAAATATAAGATCCTCAAGTGTTCTTTTCCTTAGATATGAATTATAGGTATTGATAGATGGTAAATGCTTCCCCAAGTGTATTTGCTAGTGTATTCTCCTTCCCTTTCATTTGTTTGATTTCAAAATCGTAATCACAAAGGAACTTCAACCACCTCTACTTGGCATTCATGTGTAGTTGAGTGAATAAGTAGTTAGAGGTATCGCAATCTATTTGTAGTTCAAAAATTTTACATAAGGTAGTGTCGCCACAATTATAATGCACACATTTACTAGAATGGGCTACATGTTATGTGTACAACAATGTATCTTGTGCTCTTTCATCATTCAAAAATCGTAGCATGACATTCCTATCTTGTGTAATGATTCCACCATTTCCTTCAATGCATGAATTTGTGCATATACAATGAGATCCTCATTAGGGCTTTCTATCTTCTTAACACGCGCATTGATGAAAAGCTTCCTCAACAACTAGAAGCTTTTTCCAAATCATTGTTTCCATTCAAACTTCTTGCCTTTCTTCTAGAGGGATGCAATATATAAACAATTGTTGAGAATTCCTCTATAAATCATCTATAATATTTTATAAGACTAATAAATGATCTTACATCCAAAACATTTATCAAAACGAGCCATTTGATAATGACCTTGATTTTTTTAGATCCCTTCTTATCCATTACTCAAAGATGATGTCACCCAAATATTGAACTTGCTTTTGATAGAAATCACACTTGCTTGATGTTGCACAAATTTGGTGCTGTCTCGAAAACGTGTAGGACAAAACACAAATAGTGTTCCTTATTTTTGCTTGATTTTGAGTAGATTAGGATGTCATCAAGGAATGCAAGTAAATTTGACATTGTTTGTCAATCACATGATGGTGGTTGGTGCACACGTCACTCTAGATGGCACCACTATGAACTCATAATGATTATATTGTTAACTAAAAATTTTCTTGTAAATATCTTCCTTGATTTGGGCTTGGTGATACTTGACCTTCGATCAATCTTTGAAATTGCTTTTGCCCCTCCCCTATGACCAAACAAGTAATCAATTCTTGGTAAGGGGTACTTGAATTTGATAGTAGATTTGTTCGACTATCTATAATCAATAACATAATTTTGGTGTTCTATCATTTTTTTTCACAAATAAAATTGGCACTCCCTAAGGTGAAATATTGTACATTTTAAAGCTTTACAATATAGCAATGCACACACAGAGTCTTTATAGAATAGAAAGAAATCAATAGCATTCACACATAGTACTTAGAGATTTAACCTGGAAACCCTTAATTGGGGAAACCAACAAATGTTTAGAGCCGCACCTCTAAATCTCATTGTATTAACTTCATTATTTGCAATACATTATATAGGATCCCGCGGCATCCAAAACCCTAATCCATTGACTCGAATTAGATTCCTTGACTGGAATTATATTAATAAATTAGAATGGGCCAACAGATACATGTACCCTTTCTTTAACGAATCTTTTCATTCCATTTTCAATTCCAACAACTTTGGGTTACTTGTCTTGTATGGAGTTTTTGATGTAGGTGTAGTTTCGAGAACAAAGTCTATTGAAAGATCTATATCGTTTTTAGGAGTTGTCGAGGGATTTCATTTGTAACTATATCTCTAAACGCTTTCAAGATTGGAATGTCTTCAAGGTTTGGACCCTCATTATTTGATGGCTCTATTACATGAATCTCTTATACATGTTGGTCTTAGAAATATATGTACTACTCTTGTGGTATCCTCATCATCATTGCAATCATTTTTTTCATGCTAGCAATCAACTACTATAATGTGATTCTAACCAATCCATTCCAATGAGCACACCATAGGTTCCAAGAGGTAGACTATTCAATTCTACACGAGTAGAGAGTCCATTCCACTCAATTAGACATCCATTTATCATGCCATTTACTCTCCTTTCAGTCCCAATGGCTTATTAAACTAACCATTGTGTGTTATGCTTACTCTTCTTAAGGCCAAAAACCTTAACTAGTGTAGGAGCAATATAAATGTGACTAGATCTAGGAGCAATTAAAACTAAAATACATTGTTTTCCATTCACACCTGGGAGCTCTACGATGTTGGATTGATAACTACCAAAGTGTGTGTGTGTGTGTGTGTGTGTGTGTGTGTGTGTGTGTAAGAATCCAACAAGAACACAATACATGGGGCATGCCATGAATCCATAAGGAGTATACAACTATACCATCATAATCAAAATAATCTAGTAATGCATAAATTAAATACATAAATGCAAAGTATTTGTAACTTTTAGCTCTCTGGAGCCCAAATGTTGATTTGATAATGCTCCATATCCCATAAACGAGTCTGTAATCAACAAGGGAAATTGCACCCAAGGGTCTATTTTTCATCCAACCAATGCAACCACCTTCACAAGTATTGCCCCTCGAGCGGAGCTCAAGCTCAATGAGGTGGTGAATGATCAGGGAACACATCAAATCTCTATAAATAATGAACAGTTACCCAAGGAATATCACAATCAGACTCCCAATTGATCAACTTCAGTGTGGTGGAGAGGCTCCTAGACTTGCAATGCTCTCAAACCTCGTGGGATTATGTTGTGTAGGGGTCTTACTACCACCTTCAACCCCTAGTGATTGCAACCACCCTCATTAGTTGCACCCCCCTTCAACAAAGATTTTACTACCACCTTTAGCCCCTGGTGATTGTAACCATACTCATTATTGACATCCTACTATGTAAATATTGTATTACCACCTTTGGTCCCTGGTGATTACAACCGCTCTAGGTAATGTCATCTTGCAATGGGCCCAAAATAATAGTACAAGGAGCTAGTCACAAATTGAGCCTAAGTACCCCCGATTGGTCAAGTACATTCTCAACCTTTTAATCCACACATACTAGGTTAGAGAAACCAATAATTATGCCCAACCAACTACATAATCCAAATTACAAATTTTAACATAACAATGGTAAATATCAGAACAATTCCTCATGAACCAACTAGTCCCATCAATGGGAAAACAACTTCTTTTATAATCCTTTTTAATGTAGCATCTTCCCAAGATTTGGTTCTTGGCCTTCCCACTTCTTGTGCAAGGGAGAAATTGGGATTGAGAGTGAATTATAAGTGCCAAGAACTGTTGATGATTACAACTGCATGAGACATCCTCCAGGACACAGACTGATTGAGTCGACCAGAGAGAGATCCCATGAGTTGGGTGTGTGGTTCCTATCCGAGACAGAACTGGAACGTAGTGATGGCCTCCTCCTTACAGAGAGTTGAGAATAACTCAAGATGATTCTCCTGTGTAACATAGTGAGAAAGGAGATCTGCTAAGTTGGACGTGCCTGTGGCTGAGCACACGATGAACGCGTGGATTCCCATGAGCTGGGTGCATTGTTATGAGACAGAGATGAAGACGATGTATTAGCCTCCTCTAAGTAGAGAGTTGAGATGATGAACTTCAGATGACTCTCCTGTGTAATGCAATGGGAAATAAGATCTGCTGAGTTGGACGTGTCTGTGGATGAACACAGGTGAACGTGATCCTAGTGGCCGAGCACTAGTGAGTGTATTTCTCTTGTGAGACACAATGAGATAGAGATTGGACATCCTTGTGGATGTGCCCCTAATGGCTGAGCACTAGTGGGTGTATGAGATCCCTTGCTATATTGTTCAAGAGGCAGACTTACCTGTAACCCTATTTGTAATGTGAAGGGCATAGGTCGGCCCCACCTTAATGTAAAAGATAATAATATGGTAATTATTAATTATATTTTGAATTATTGAGGTCCACCCTATTGTGCCAATAGACACATCATTTGATGTGACAAGTCTTATATAAATAAAAGTGAATCCCCATTGAGAAAACACACTTATCATTGTGTCATCTCATGATTTCAGAAGTTGTGGTATGAAATTATGAGAATTACAACACCCTCTTGTGTGCTAGGTTTGGTGATGGTGTGGGAGGTCTTTCTATTGAGGAATATAACAAAGGATTGGTTGGGTTTTCTTCCCTTGTTGAGAAGGGTTTCCCATGATACTTCTTGTATTCTTGTGCATGGTTATTCTTCTTGTGATCTTGGTTTGTTGCAGTAGTTATGGTTCAAGTAATAGTTAAATAGAAAATTTAAAAAGGATACATGAGCCATAGCTCATTGAAAAATCAACATGGTATCAAAGCAGGCTTGAAAAAGACCATTGCACATTAAATTTGAAGGTAAGGTCTGCCAAAAATTTACTGTAGGTGTGAAGAGAAGAGGGTCAGACCCCTCTTAATTTCCTATGGTAAATGATGAGGAGACTGCAACAAAAAGGAGAAACCCCACCGGAACTTCTTTTAAAATTCTGTGGTGTATGGAAGAGGAGGCCAGAGCCTAGGAGAAGGGTTGACTGCTAGAACAAGGTAGCTGCATGCTTGAGGAGCATGGCCTACCCTAAATCGCAACAAACCTATGGCAACCGTAGTGACACCTAACAACAGATCTGTAAGGCTCCTAACACCCTAACATCCTAACACCCTAAGGCTACCACACTAACACAACATGTCTGTAATAGAAAGAAAGGGCCGCACCCTTCTTAATTTTTTGTGGTAGAAATAAAGGACCGGACCCTAAGACAAATTATGAATATGGCCGCAGGCCTACTAGCTTAGGTCGAGCTTTGTGAGGAAGACCCACTGCCCAAACAAGATGACCGTAGGCTTGAGAACAAAATCAGCCATAAAATCGCACTACAAACCTATGCCAAGTTTAAATTATGAGTGATATTTCTGAGGTTGTGAAAAGGTGAAAACTATATCAGTTTTGAAGCAGTCTCAATGGTGGTTTTCTAAGGAAGGAAGGTCGAGTTTAAGGTCTATATTGAGGCCGATCTTTTTTTTTTTTGGAAAGTAGTAGGGCCATTACCCTTGTCTAGTAAGCAAGCCTCAAATCTGATCTCAAGCTTCTTTCTGCCATACACAAATGGCATTACAGAAATTTGAAGCTGACAGACTTTTAAAATTGTTGGAGATTGATATTATGAGGAAATTTTTTGGTTGACAAGTTCATGCATGAAGAATATTATTTTTGGATTTTATTAGTGTTGTCTCAAGCATGGATGAATGCTAAATTGATGTATTTTATTAAGTTTTGTCTCTTGCCTATGATGTTCCATCTACCCCCGAAGTTCCCTCCAAATGAAATTATAATCGCTTGAAGATATTGATGAAAAGAGTGGACCAATGAAACTTACTGAAACATAAAGACCTATGGACAAGTCAAATTTCTGAGCTATATCTATGCTGTCTTATTGCTCCATTTTGCCATCCTTTGATGTCATATATTGATGCAAGTGTTTAATGGTGGTGTTGGTGTATATCCCAACAAACATAGAAGGATGTTGATGACTAGATTGAAGATGTTGATTACAGACTAGATTGAAACCCTTAAATATAGATCTGAAGTTGTAATAGTGTTGAATAACAACAAGAACTACAAGGATAGCTACAACAATGTGTTTGGAATTTTGTTGAAAGTGAACAATGGACATGACCTTGATAAGTTAAAACAATCATAGCGATTTAAACCACCAATAAAAGGGAAAAATTACTAATATGTGATACTCTTATATTAGATGCAACAATAAAGGTTGATGCATACTTCATCAGAGACTTGTGTGGTATAGGTGGCTACAAGGAAAACAAGCAAGGAACGCCATTGATCACCATGACAATGAAAAACAAGCAGAACCTCCATTGGTGTACACTCTCATGTATGCACTTGTATATATATATATTATTTGCATCATTGTCATAAGGGTACTTGCATGAGGAAGGAACCTTTAGTGCAAATCATGGACCCAAAGAAGTCTCAGTGCATTCATAAGAACAACACACTGGTAGTGAAGACTCCATGTTTGATTATTTTAATTATCATGCCTATAACCTACATTTCTAAGGTTGCTACATTACAAGTAGGCATTGTAGCTATGACAACAATCCTTAAAATTGTTTTGATTCTAGAGATGTACTCATGAATCTCCTCTAGGAGATATTTTTGTCTTGTTTTCCTTCGTTTGTTTCCTTGTTCCAGGCAGGTTAACAACAAAGGGAGATGTTTTTCCTTCAAGACTTCAGAGGCAGTCAAAAATATTTGAGAAGAAGGAAAATAAAAATACCTTTTAGCAGTTTAGTGGGAGACAGTCATTGATACAATTGATCCAATTGTTCTAGTTGATATTCCTAGGGACTTTGCAGTAGGCCATAAAAAGGCCTTTCTGGGCTTGAAAAACTCTACAAGAGGTAGAAAGAGATGCAACTAATGAAAGTGTCAAGAAATATAAAAACGAGACTTGCAGTCAGAGGATTCTCACAAGCAGAGGGAGTGAACTATGATGAGACATATTGATCCAGTAATCCGATACACTTCCATCTGTACTACCATCCATGAGTTGGAAACTACATCATATAGATGGATTCTTGATGAGTTTGGGTTCCAACAAAAGTATTACTGATCCAAACCTATACTATTACATTGTTGGTGATGAGAGCCTGATTTTGATGACTTATTCAGGAAGTCGTGTTGTTGGATAAAAGCAAGCTTCAACTTCTGATTTCGAGATGAAGGATCTAGGTATGATGCACTACTTCTTGGGACAACAAGTATAACAGAGGACTGATGAGATTTTCTTGAGTCAAGGAAAATATACAATGGAGATATTAAAGAAGTTCAGTATGACAAAATGTAAATCCATGTCTACACTGATGGTGATGGATTTGACGAAAAATAAATGATGATGATTTAGACAAGATTGATCCACATGTGTACCGACAACTGATTGGATCATTGATGAATCTAGTTAACACCAGACTTCATATATGCTATGCAACAAATGTGCTTAGTCAATCCATGAGTCAGCCGAGAAAGACTCAGTAGATAGTAGTAAAGCATGTATTGAGATATATATGAGGCACAGTTGGATATGGCCTGAGATATGCCTCCAGTGTGAACTTGATTTTACAGGGATATGACGATACAGATTGAGTAGAGAGTACAGTGGACTGGAAGAGAAGATCCAGATGTTGTTTTACTGTGAAGTTTGCTATGGTTTCCTGGTGCAACAGGAAACAAAACTATGTGGCCTTGAGTACCACAAAAGCAAAGTATATAACATTGAGTGTGCGAAGTAGTGTGACTGCACAAGCTTCTGACATATTTACTTGATCATGAGATGGATTCTATGATGATAACATGTTAAGAACCAGA
>JZKD02S1676041.1:221669-250517 GCA_000966675.3 Picea glauca
TATATTGATGCTACCGGGTAAATGGTATGTTTTTGTGCTCAAGTCCATTACCTGTAAATACCTCTCTAGCTAGGAGGGAGTGTTAATATTATGGTAGCTGTGGGAGGTATTTACCCCCACGTGTAAACCTGACGAGAATAAAAGACTCTGGGAAGCAAGAGAAACGCTAATGAGTTGGCTAATAACCCTAGAAGCCTTGTCGGCTCAAGAAGATAATTTATATTAGGCTATCAACCTCCAAGAGAAGAAGTCGGCCAGAAATTATAATAATATACTGAACAGACACTTATCTAGAAGGAGAAGTCGGCCCCAACAAAACTGGCATAACTACTATAAATACAGGGCGCCAGTTCTCATTTGTCACATCTCAAAATTGTAGTTCTGCAGTTTGGTGCACACTGGAGTTGCAGTCTGGTGCGCAGGTTTGGAGGAAGAGATGGTGCATCTACAACAACAACAAGTTCTCAGTTTTGGCTTGAATATCTCTTGGCTAGGGTTTGGAATATCTGATCATCTTTTTGTGATGCGCTATCCATAGGGAATGATGAGCTACTCTTTGTTTGGCTATCTATCCTAGGGTTTGCTTCCGGAGGAATTCTCAGTCAAGGTTAAGGTGATTGGAGGGAGGCTTTAGCCTATGGTTGGGTGACGAAGGTATCGTCAATGGTAAAATGAGCACACCATCTTCTATATTCTAACAGGAAGAGTATTATTCCATCATGAAGAATGATGTGTGGGAGATAGTTCCAAGATCAGAGGGGAATTCAATAGTGAATTCCAAGTGGATATATAAGATCAAACATGCAAGAGATGGCATCATCGAGAAGTACAAAGAGAGGTTTTTGGCAAGAGGATTTTCTTAGAAAGAGGGAGTGGACTATGAGGAGACTTTTGCTTCAGTCGCCAGGTATACTTCCACCAAGACTATTATTTCCCTTACTTTAATAATGGGTTGGAGATTACATCAGATGGATGTGAAGATCACATTACTCAACGATGTGATTGAGGAAGAAGTGTACATAGAGAAACCTCAGGGATTTGTGATACATGGGAATGATTCTCATGTTTTCATATTAAAGAAGGATTTGTATGGACTCAAGCAGGAACCCAGAGCATGGTACTCCATAATTGATGGATACTTGATGAGTTTGGGCTTCACCAAGAGTGACGTAGATCCAAAACTTTACTACAAGGTTGTTGATGGTGATTCGTTGATCTTAGTGTTGTATGTTGATGATATGTTCCTTGTGGGGGCAAAGAGACTCATTTTCGGGTGCAAGAGGGAGTTATCCTCAGAGTTCAAAATGAAGGATCTTGGCTTGATGCATTATTTGTTAGGATTGGAGGTGTGGCAGAAACCAGGTGAGATATTCCTTGGACAAGGGAAGTACACAGTTGATATCTTGAGCAAATTTGGTATGATGGGTTGCAAGTCCATGGATACACCCATGATGAAAAATCTAAAGAATCTGAGTGATTCCACTTTAGGTTCATATTTGGTGGATCCCACTATGTACATGTAATTGATTGGATACTTGATATACCTGGTTAACATCAGGCCATATATTTTCTTTGTAGTGAGCACCTTGAAACAGTTTATGGTTGAGCCGAGGAACGTGCAATGGGTTGAAATAAAGCATGTGTTGAGGTACCCGCGTGGTACAATTGAATATGATCTGAGATATGTCTCAGGTGGTGAAGTGAGGCCGCATGGATACATTAATTATAATTGGGCAGGGAGTGCAATGGACAAAAAGAGCACCTCGAGGTGTTGCTTTGGTTTAGGATCAACTATGATATCCTGGTTTAGAAGGAAGAAAAATTTTGTAACACTCAATACAATAGAAGTGGAGTATATCACAACTAGTGTTGCAAGTCATGAAGCATTATCACTTCAAAATATTCTTGAAAGACTATTTAATCAAGATCTAGAGACGACCTTGATACATTGTGATAATCAAAGCTGTGTCAAGATTTCAGAAAATCCAATATTTCATAATAGGTCGAAGCACATTGATATCAAATATCACTTCATCCGAGACATGGTACATAAGGGAGAAGTAAAGATCCAATACATATCCACAAATGAGTATATTACAGACATTCTCACCAAGCATCTATCTAGGGAGAAGTTTGTATACTTCAGAGACAATCTTGGTGTGATGTATAATTTCTCTTTGACTAAGAGGGAGTGTTGATGTTTCAACATCAGGCATACATTCTCCCATATTGGTCATGCTGATTTGACCAAGGGAGAATGATACATTCACTCATGGGGCCATGCTTATTTTTTTAGTGGTGAATGTCCCACGATGTTAATGTTTCTCCAGCTAGCAACATCATGAAATCATTCTCTCAGATTGGTCATGCTAATTTGACCAAGGGAGAATGATACATTCAGTCACAGGGCCATGTTGATTTGGATAGTGGTGAATGACCTAGGTGTATTCTTTATCCTAGTAGTCATGCTGATTTGACAAGGAGTGATAAAGACTCGAGATGCTCTCACATTTCCTGCTCCATGGTGGAGTGATCTATTTTTTATAGATCTAGTTTGACTTGTTTACAAGTATATTCTAATGTTGAATATGTAGGCTCAAGTGACCTCTTGTGATGAGGGGATTCTTGGTGAATATACTCAACATTAGATCCCTATATTAATTAGAAATGCATGTGAGGAGATGATACATCAACAAGGCTCATGAAAAACTTTTCTAGTGAAGAAGAAATGCCAAGAAGACACAAACCATTAAAGAAACCCAACAAAGAATAAAATGAAATATTGAAGGCAAAAGGACAAGTCGACCCCACAAGTAAATTGAAGCTGACTCATTCTATATAAATAAGAGGCTTGACAATTCCAATATTATGTTCCCAAGAAATTGAATATCCTTGAAGAAATCACTCTTAATTTAGCATAAAAATAGTGCTCTCGCAACTTCTGTAGAACTAATTGAATGTGCTCTTGAGGTTCCTCCTCATTCTTAGAATAAAACAAGATGTCATCAATGAATACTAGCAAAAACTTGTCAAGATGTTTTCAAAACACATTATTCATCAAACTCATGGATATTGCTAGGGTATTTGTCAATTCAAAAGGTAAGACTAATAAATCATAATGTCCATATCACGGTTTGAAGGAATTATTTATTATATTTAGCTTCATAAACTCTAATTTAGTGATAAATATTGATCTTAAATCCAATTTAGAAAGTACCTTTGCTCCATTGAGCTAATCAAATAGTTCGTTAATCCCAGGTAGAGGATATTTGTTCGTGATGGTTACTTTATTCAACATTTTTTAATTGATGGACATCATGAAGGTTCCATCTTTTTTCTTGACAAAGAACATGAGTTCTCCCCAAGGAAAGACACTCATGTGTATGAATATTTTATCCAACAATTCTTGTAACTACATATTTAATTCACACAATTCATTAGTTCTCAATCAGCAGGGTGCCCACTAGGGGAACTTTGAGGTACAAAATGGGCCTCGAAACAAAAAAATGTACTATCAATATCAACTTTAAAAGAACCAATAAGATTCAATATGACAATGTCAATCATAAGGGTAAATAGTTTTGGAGGGAAAAAAAACTACATTTTTTTTCTCGTATTTTCAACTTATCTTTTTATAGGTTTACTCAAATTTCAAGTGTAGGAACTCGTTGGATGCATAATTAAATTACACATCGAAAGAGTACCCACTATGCATTCTTTTGATAGACCCACAGTGAGATACACTAGAAATACATGAAAACATTGTGTTTCTTTTCAAGAAACATGTTTAAACACATTTTTTCATGTATTTCCATTGTATCTCACCGTGAGTCTATCAAAAGCATGAATAGTGGATACTCATTGGATGGGGAATTTATTTCCACATCCAATGAGTGTCTACACTTGAAATTTGAGTAAACCTATAAGGAGATAAGTCGAAACTACGAGAAAAAAGGTAGTTTTTTTTTTCTTTCCCTTGACAATTCACATCTCTTGTTTTATTATTTTCCTTAGAAGGCCCATTTTAGACCTCAATATTCCCCTAATGATTTGATATAGGGGTGTCTCCAAGCATGAGATATATATTATAATTCAATTTTCTAATTGGTGGAAACCCCAGTAACTCTTCATGAAATACATCCAATTTTATTTTATTTTATTTATTATTTATTTATTATTATTATGGGCACTTGTCTTGCTTCTATGCTTTCTTTTTCTACAAATTTACTGACATGAATGAGATATCCCTTACATCCCTTGTGAAAATTTCACTTGGACTACATAGCTAAGCTCTGCTTCACTGTTATTGGTGTCTTTTCTCCTCTAATGCTTCTAATCACTCCCTTGTTGTCCATACATCTAATCTTCTTTTCATAATAGTCTACCTTATCATTGTGGAGTTCTATACAATCTTGTCATATTATTCCATCATAAAATCCAAAGGTAAACTCATGGAAGCATGTTCCATTACTCCATCCTCCAAGTCTACCATGTATCCATCAATTACTAGGTTGATCCATTTCTTAGTACGATTTTCCATATGTACTTTCCAAGGGTCCTCGAGATTTTCAATGCCTAGCTTACATTTGGATACTATTGTAGTGGATATGAAACTGTGGGTACTCGTATTAATCAAGAAAGTGAAGGGTTGGTTGAAAATTATACTTATAGCATCAATGAGGGAGGTCTAATATTTTTTTTGTCGATTGTCCACTACTACATAAATCCTTCCTCTTACATCTCCCATAGAATCCTTGGGTCCCAAATGGTTCACAACTCCTTTGGTATGGTTCTTCCTTTTCAAGCATTGGTAGTATTTGTGCTCATGTCCGCAACATTCAAAGAATTTTACTATCAGGTTCACTGGTCCTGCATTCTCATAGGTTGTCTTCTTTCCTAGACTTAGTTGGTGGTGTTGGATTAAAACTCCACTAATCATATTTTCTTCTCCAAGTCTTATGGTTATTGATACTTTGATTCAACATTCTTCTTATTTCCTTCTTCTATCAGGCCTTAGCTCCACATATTCTTATCCTCTTCATTACCTCTTACATGGTTTCACTAAGTCCAATGGCATATTTTCCCAACTCTACAAATTTGCATGCATACTCTTCTTCTATCATAATTCCTTATTTGAGTGATAAATATTCATCTTCCTTCTTTCAGTAGTCAATGTCTCTAAGGTATTTTTCCTTAAAATGAGTCTTGAATTGATTCCAACTCATGTGCTTTTAATCCACTTTTTTCTTTTACATGAGATGATATCACCACATATTTGAATCATTGGTCAACTGGCAGCTGGAAAACTTAGTATTTTCCAAAGGGTTGAATTCATACATCACCATTTTCCTCTCAATGTTCACCAACCATGATTCAACCTCATTACCTCTTTTGACAGTCCCATTGAAAATGGGATCCTTTTGGTTTCTTAGTTTATAACCCAATTTGTGATACTTAATAGAATATTTATGTTTATATCTTCTTCCTTTGATTGTCTCTTACCTTGATTCGCTATCTTGGATCCAAAATAATTTAACATAACCTTGATTTCATAGAGGTATGAGGATTTCTCATTAACCTAACTTTTAAAACTCTGCACTTCCTTGACCAACTCCTCATGGCTCTAATAGTCACCAAGAGGAGCATGATCTCAACTAATCCCTCTACTCATACTCCAAGTTCATGAACTAGAAGTGTCCATATCTGGTTCTGCATAAAATATAGGAAGGATCATAATCCATCAACAAGGGTTCTATGCCTCGGGTGAAAGTGTAAGACCATACTACATCTATCACATCTAAAAACACTCCACCTAGGCTTTTCATACTTTCCATTGGTGTTGATTTAGTCTTTGTATTGGCCCACTTGTATTGCATTTGGATTAGAATGGGATAAACCTTGGCTCCTTAGACAACTCACATAATTATGACCAAAAAACAAAGGGTCTACATATCAAAAAGTTGCTTAGAACCTTATGTTGTTGAACCAACTTTTCCTCTAGGGTGCAGTTTTCTTATTGCTCAATCACTATATGATCCTTAAATATACTAGTTCCATTGGATTCCACTAGGGGTGTGTAAACCTTTCATTTACACATATATGAAAGTATGTCATCATAAAAATCACGTTCCATGACACAAATAATGCATGTATCCTGATGCAGATGATTAACAATAAAATAAATATTATGAAACTATCATTTATTTATAGTGACAATTAAAATCCTATGATAAAATCAAGCTAAATTAAATTAAGGAAAACTTCCATGACCATCTTGATTTGAAATAAAACTTAATGGAAAACTATAGAAAAATGAAATTCAATCTAGCACATGTTATATGATAATAAAACCTTTTTGAAATTAGCAATGATCAACTCTATGTATATAAAAAAATGACTAAATGCAATTTCCAGAATGGGATGAAAATTAAATTTCATAAGGAATGTCAATAGGTTAAAATTATGTGAAATAATGCCAATCAAGGAAATCACCATTATTTACAGGGTGAGTCAAAAGGCCCTGATTACCATAATTTGATTTCTAAATTAATGTATTTATTTGAACTAAGAATACAATGGATTATATTACTATCTTTTTCTTATGCATGTGTGTGTGTGTGTGCACATATGTTTTACACAACACACATTTATATATAATCAAAGTTGCCATTCATCCATATACTTCAATTTTACACACACACACACACACACACACACACACACACACACACACACACACAAGTATATACTCATATGCATATAGGGAAATATAAAATTATCATATATACCTCGCATACTCATATTCACAATTTAACCATATGAAATTTCCACTAGGCATATATATAGGTCACCTCACATTTTATGTAGGTATGTTTTCCCACCTTGATTCATAGGTTTGATTATAGGTATGGGTTCATATCCATCGACCCAAACATATACATATTTATCCAACTATCTATGTTAGGGGAGGGTCTCTCTCTCTCTCTCTCTCTCTCTCTCTCACACACACACACACACACACACACACACACACACACAAAACAAAACACACAAAAAAGAAATAAAAGAAATCAAAGATTTTAAAAAAGAAGAAGCAATGCAGTACTTTCCCAAGTCATACCACATAACACATAGAACTTGCCTTCCCATTTCATGATTTTGTTTCCATGATTTTGGGATGGGTCAAGGGTTTCCACTAGGAGTGAGGGTTAAGGAGAGGCCAACACACATGTGGTTCTTCTATGGAACTTCATTTTTTGGGTTCGAAGAATGCATGCACATTCTTGTTGGGCATGGATATGAGGAAGACACATTGACCGACCTCATTTATTTCTACTCATAGGAGCACATGCACACTCTTAATGTAAAAAATAAAACATTTATTATCTAGCCCAAACAATTTTATGAATAAATGTGTAGAAGGGTTTGGGGACAACCAAGACCTAAGGGATTAATATTGAAAGTGCTTTGAGGCATAGAGAAGTGGTTAGATAACTAACATGGAGGTGTAGCTTCTCTCCCTATTACCTGATGCAACTTCTCTCTCTCTCACATGTGTGGCCTCCCTTTCCTCACACATGTGATCTATCTCCTTTCTTAGAACATAAAATAGAAAACTAGAAACCCTAGGCCAGATTTCCTAGGTGCAAAAATTCCCTTGCTGAAATATCCATCCTCCTAGAACAAGTGTTTACTCACTTATGCCAACTCCATAATATCACAATCTCTCCTCTCCTTTTATAGGATTCCAATGAGTGAGTTTAGGCACCCATTCTAAATTCAACAATTAATTAGAATATTTTAATCCTCTTTGTGGGTGTGCCACCCCTACACAAGCCCACAAATCTCATCAACTTTCCCATGAGGTCTTAGCCTCATTCCAAGGTCGATTTCACTGAAATGAAAGGTTTATCTAGTGCAAACAATGATTTATACATTCCCATACACCATGGAATCTTGTGGGAATAATACCTGAAGCTACGAAAATCAACACTCTCTCTTAGCGAGGGAGGTATTCTCCACCACTCATAACTTATTTTTGAAGTAGAAAAAATTCCCGTTCACTAGGGGTTTGGTGAGAATATATGCAATCTTCTTGTTTATGGAAATGTGTTAGAGCTTCATAGCTCCCTTCTGTACCCTATCTCTGATGAAGTGGTATCTGATATCAATGTGTTTTGACCTATCATGAAACACTAAATTTTCAGAGAGTTGGATACAACAATGATTTTCACATTCATCGGTAGGCTCCAACTTATAACCAAATAATCCTTTAAGAAGCTTGCAAAGCCAAATAGCCTCACAAATCGTCAAACTTGATGCCACACACAAACACCATAAGTGATCTTCCTTTCAAATGCACTACTTTCCCAATTTGAGTTTGAATATCCATGCAGCCTCACTCCATCACCTTCGACATATCTCAGACCAAATCCAAATGTACCTCGAAGGTACCTGAGCACATTTTTTTCTACTACCTAATGTACATGTCTTGTCTCAACCATGAATTGACTCAAGGTGTTGAAAACAAAAAAAAAATTAATGGCCTGGTATCAACCAGGTACATGAACGACCCAATCAACTTCCTGTACATCGTGGGATTCACCAAATCTAAATTTGAAGCCCCCAACATATTCATATTGGTGATCATAGGTGTGGACATGGAATCACATTCCATCATCTTGAATCTCTTCAGTATATCAACTGCATACTTCCCTTTCCCAAGGAAGATCTCACCTAGCTACTGCCACACCTCTAATCCCAAGAATTAATGCATCAATCCAATATCCTTCATCTCTAACTCTAAGGCCAATTCCTTTTTGCACCTGGTAATGATATTCTCAACTCCTGTGAGAAACAAATCATCAACATATAACACCAATATGAGAGGATCCTTACCAACCTATAGGAGATATCGGTTGGGGTCTGCGTCACTCTTGGTGAATCCCAAGATCTACAAATACCCTTCGATCCTCAAGTACCATGCCCTAGGTTCCTTCTTAAGTCCATACAAATCCTTCTTCAACCTGCACACATGGGATTTCCTCCCATGTACCTCAAATCCTTGAGGTTGATCTATGTATACCTCCTCCTCAATTAAACAATAGAGAAATGTTGTCTTCACATCCATTTGATGGATCTTCACTTCATAACCGAAGCGAGAGAAATAATTGTCCTAATATAAGTATACCTAGCCACTGGAGAAAATGTATCCTCATAGTCCACTCCCTCTTTCTGGGAGAACCCTCTTTCCATGAACCTTGCCTTATACTTCTCGATACTACCATATAAAATATGATTGATCTTGTAGATCCACTTGGAAGTCACTACAGACTTCCCTTTTAGTCTCAGAATGATGTCCTACACATCATTCTTCATGATGGATTTGTACTCCCCCATCATGGAATCCTTCCAAACCTGTTGGCCTCCTACCTCCTAAAAAATGGAAGGCTTAGAATAAATGATGTTTCTCATATGAGCCACATAGATGGAGAATCTTTGTGGAGGCCTACTCTCCTTGAAGGTTCCTTTGGGATATTTATTCCCCTCTACATCCTTCAAAGTATCTCAAAGCCATCTATGCCTCATGTTCTCATCACAAGGAGGATCCCTTGGATCCACAAACTCCTCTAAGTCCTCCTCATGATCTGAGGGTTTCTCCTCAGTATTGGATGGTCCTATACTTGTCTCAATATTTAGAGCGTCCTTCTCCTCACCACCTACTGTGGACTCATGAGACATTCTAAAGGCTAAGTCCTCATCAAACCTAACATCATGACTAACATCAACATATAAGTATCCTGGAATGTAGATATGGTAGGCCTTCAATGTATCATTGTATCCCACAAACATGCCCTTCTTCCCAGAAGGTTCCAACTTCATCCTTTTCTCCTTAGGAACATGGATGTAGGCTGAACAACCAAAGATCCTCAAATTCCCTATCTTTGGTCTCACTCCTATGAATGCCTCCTCAGGGGTATTGTCCTCCAAGATCCTATGAGGACTTATATTCTGAACATAAACTGTAGAGTTTCATGCTTCTTCCCAAATCATCATGGGTAGATCCTGGTCATGTAACATTGCCCTGACCACCTTCACTATGCTCTAGTTCTTCCACTCTACAACCCCATTCTATTGTGGGTTGAAAAGAACTGTCAAATCCTTCTTAATACTTGCTTCCTTTAATAAGTTCTTGAACTCATTAGAGGTATACTCACCCCATTATCCGACCTCAAATCCTTGATCTTATTCCATGTCTGATTCTCCACCAGAGCATTGAACTCCCTGAATCGAATGGAGAATTTATCCTTGGTCTTAAAGAAGAAGATCCATGTCCTCTTGGAATAATAATCAATAAAGGTCACATAGTATTGGAAACCATTCGTAGATGGAAATTCCATCACTTCACATATGTATGAATGTAATAGGTCTAGGATATCCTTGGACCTACTGTCATTGCTTGGAAAATAAACCTTGAAACTCTTTCCAAGTGCACAACCTTTGCATACTCCTTGGTGATCAATTCCAAACTTTGGAAGACCTGTAACCATCTTCCTTAATACTTGTATCACCTGGTGATGTAAGTGTCCCAATATTCTATGCCAAAGATCGCATAGATTATCATTGTCATGTACCAGGGCCTGAGCTGGTTGACCAGTTAGCTTGTAAAGACTACCATCACGAGTACCAATGACTTTTTTTTAGTCAAGAATCAATCCCTTAGGCCAAGCAATAACCTTCTCATCTACGAATTCCACTGCATACCCATTATCCTCCATGGAAGAGATACAAAGTAAGTTATTCTTCAATTCAGGTACATAAACACTTCACTCATCTTGAGGGGCTTTCCAAACTTCAGTTGAAATGAAGTTGTTCCAACTTCCTTGACTGCATACTTGGAATTATCACCAAGTTCCACTTGCAAGAGTGAGTTTTCCTATGTCAAAATGGTGAGTGATTTCTATGATCTTTTCATATGATGAAAAGCTCCACTATCCACCAACAAAGTCTCGATGGTGACTTGCCTAAAACACAAAAAAATCTGCACAATTGTCTCTCAAAGGATGCCTCCCTCTCTTTCCTGCAAACCTTAAGCTCTGAAACCATGCCAATTTTCACATGCATCTATGTGACTAATTTCATATTTGAAAATTTCTTCCTAGTGATTCAATAATAAACCCTAGCGATTATCACTGAAATTATGAAAGAAAATTTACAACAATGGAAACATTAATATCTGAGATAAATCATTTACACATTTGAGACACAAATTTTATTTTCTGTAAATGTCAATTTCAGGAATTTTTTGAAGGAAAAAACCAACCTTCTTTAAAACTAGAAAAATCACCAAAACCGAGGACAAAACTTGTCCTCACCAATTAAAAAACTAATTAGCAACCAAACTCAAAAAAAATTCTGGAACCAACTTCTTGCAACCCTGTTGATGTTTCTTGGTCGTACTGTCGACATCACTTAGTCGTATGGAATTTTCCGTATGGTTCTGTAACATGTGCGGCATGTTTGTCTTTATCACACGTGTGTTAGAAAAAAAGGATCGTGGAGCAATAAAATAAAAACAAATGCAGAAATAAAACAAAAAAGATACACAATACAATAGAGACACATATATACATGGTTCACCTAGTGTGGGCTATGTCCACCAATTTTTTTTCCAGGTCCTTCCTTTTTATTATCCAACAAAATGAGGGGACACAACCTACAACACACCCATTGTAACTTCCTCTTTTTTATCTCACAGCCTCCTCTTTCAGAATACAATATTCACAACAATACACAGTCATAATACAATTCCCTCATAAAAGATGGTTTCCTTCTAGGGAAAAAAAACCTAACATAACTTCTATCATTAGATCTGCAACCTTATTATGAACGGTCCAGATTTACTATGAAATTACAATATACATTTACAACACAATTTTTCCTTCGGGGGCCCAATTTCCCCCGGACCCCCCAGTGTGGAGGGGTGTACAATACTCATGGGGTATAAATACAACTGAAAACAAAGAGATATGAAACATGAAGATAATCAGGCTCCAAAACCAACAATCTCCCACTTGGAGACTGATCACAACAACTCCACTGTTGTTGTACCTTCTGGACTATAGTCCACCTTGGACCTAAAAAATTTCTTATCTTCACCTTCATGCTTGAATACCAACTGAAACTAAGAAAGAACTGAATTTCTCCCTGGTTACTCCCTTTGTTAACATGTTTGCAGGATTATGACTAGTGTGTATCTTTTCCAACTTCAAATGTCCATCTTCCAAGAAAGATCATATGAAATGGCACCTGAGCTGTACATGCTTAGTATTCGAATGGAAGGATGAGTTCTTTGGAAGATGAATGAAACTCTTTCTATCACAGTACAAACCGCTATTCTCTTGCTTCTTTCCCAATTCCTCCATAAACCTTTGTAACCAAATCATTTCTTTACTAGCATCTGTAGCAATAACATACTCTTCTTCTGTTGTTGAAAGTGAAACAACCTTTTGCAGTTTCAAAATCCAACTTATTGTTGTTCCACCTACAGTAAAAACATAACCTGTGGTGCTCCTCCTGCTATATTTATCACCTGCCATATCTGAATCAACATATCCCTGTAGAACGATGTCTCAACCTCCAAAACATAATGCATGAGTAGAAACACATCTCAAATACATGATATCCACTTTACTACCTCCCAAATTTCTTTACCTGGATTGTTCATATACCTACTCACAACTCCCACTACATGTGCAATATATGGTCTTGTGAAAACCGTCACATACATCAAGCTTCCAACTGCTAATGAATAAGGGACCCTGGACATGTATTGTATCTCCTCCTATGTCTTGGGACACATTTCGTTAGTTAATTTGAAATGGATGGCCAAAGGTGTACTAACTGGTTTTGCATTTTGCATTCTAAAACTCTCCAACACCTTCTCTATGTACTCACCCCGAGACAATGTCAATTTGCGATTGTTCCCGTCTCTTGTTATTCTCATACCAAGGATTTTCTTTGCAACACTCAAATCCTTTCACCGCAAATGAATTAACTAATTTATTCTTGAGCACATTTATATCCTACATATTAGACCATGCAACAAGCATGCCATCTACATACAATATCAACATAATATAGCTTCCATTTTCTAGCCTTTAAAAACAAACACAGTGATCAGAATGACATATATGTTGGGCTGGAGATATGGTCACTTTTATGACGGTTATTATACACTTTTTCCGCATGTACATATGTGTTTTTCATATTTTAAAGGAGCTTTTTGAAGAATTTCATGATAAAATGGTATGATCGACATAAGGTACATATAATTCATGTTTAATGACTGTATCGAGTATAATTAATCATGTTTTATGATTTCCAAGAGCTAATTCATGTTTTTCTGGTGTTACAGGGCAAAAACGCACTACGTTTCTAGTTCCAACACTTGATTTGGCACTCATTCCATCACTCGTTCCGACACTCGATCTGACACTCTGTCCAACACTGCGTATTGCACAAAAACGTAGGGTGACTTGGCGGTTAAGGTATTGGCATCCAGTGACGGGCAAATCGAGCACATGGTTTTTGTTTATCCTTGCCCCCTGTAGCTATTGAGCTCCCAACAACTCAGTTTCAGTTGTTCAAGAGGGCGATTATTGGCTCGCTCCATTTTATCAGTTAGGGCATCATTTATTGTAATTTGCCGAATTTAGAAGTGGTTCGACCCTCCTGGTGTCGACCACTTGGTCTGTAAGCTTATAAATATCACTAGGATGGTCAAAAGATTGTTAACCAAGTAGAAGAACCAGTGTATTGGAGACAAACTCGTTTTTCTCTGTTTTGAGTTTTTACATTGCCAGAATTAAGCCAGAACTGCATTTTCAAGTTTTAATGGTGAATTCATCTTGTTAAGCTTGTGGTGTGCTTTTAGGGAGTGACCACGATTTGCTGGGGGGCCCACTAGCAGTCTGGTAACTGTCTTCATGTTTGTTTATGCATTTCCTAATTTAATTGTTCTCTTTTATTTTCTGTACATGCATATTTTTATTGTGTTAACTAGTTTGCTGTAGCTTAATTGTTTTGACTCTTTTTTGCAGGTTAGGATGATGAGATGTGTTAACATGCATTGATTTTGTAGATTAGGAACAGACTTGCAAGTCTCTATACTAACCTCATGTGCATTTAGATGTTAGATCATGCTTGATTTATGATTTTATAGTCTAGTTTAAAACAAAGTTTATTTAGAATAGAACGGAGTTTGATTTGGGTTTTCTTTGACAAGGATTTGATGGATGGATAGAATTAATTCCATTTTTTAATTATAGCTTGCTTATTTTAGTTTTATATAGATCTCATTTAATTAGTTGTTGTTTAATGTAGATTGTTAATTTACTTTTCAATATCATAGTTTAAATGTTGTTTTTAATTATTTCCATATTGTAGTTTGAATGGTTAGAGTAGACATAGTATAGTTTTGTTTTACGCAATTTCCTTTCCTAGAATTAAAATTACATTTCTTAGTTAATGGTTGAATCTAGTTTTTCTTACATAGTATAGGAATCTAATGATGATCTCGTTATGTTGTTGATGGTTTATACATGCATATGTAGGGTATCTAACATTATTTTTGTCATGGCTAAATTCTCATTGGATTTTCTAATCCATACCTTTCATTTTGCCATTGAGATTAGTGTTTATCTTATACCATTGGAATTGTCCTTTGTTGTCAAGTGCCATTGAGATATTATCCGACACCGAAGACATTCACACAACCACCAACATTATATTTGAATTGTCATAAGTTAAAGGAGATAGTTTTCCTGCTTTTATAGATATAGTTTCTTGCTTTCATAGATTAGAATACAGTTTTATTGCTGCTGTAGGGTAGATAGACTTTGCTTTGATATATTAGATAGTAGTTTGATTATTATAGATTAAGAATTAGCGGTATCCTTTCTTGCTTTCAATAAAATAGATTTCCTTTCATGCATTATAAATAGTTTTGCATTGAGCATTTAGTCCAGTTTCCTCTTAGATTTCCTTTCATGCATTAGAAATAGTTTTGCATTAGGCATTTAGTCCACTTGCCTCTTAGGTTAGATAGTTGTTCAATGAGAAGTTTTACTTTGATTGCTTGCAGTATTTATTTGCCTTTGCTTACTTGTCTTTTTCTTTAGTAGGTTATTTAGGTGCCTTTGCTTACTTGTATTTTTCTTTAGTAGGTTAGTTAGGTGTCTTTTCTTGCTTGTCTATTTTCTTTAATAGGTTAGATAGGTGTCTTTGCTTACTTGTTTATTTATTTGCTTTCATAGGGTAGTTTCTTATTGAATGTAGGTTGGCAAGTTAAAACAGTTTTCTTTTGTCATTTGCTTATTGATATGCTTAGATAGTTGCTTATTTCTTATTGTTGAATTAGTTTTCTTTACATAGGGTTTTACTTGCTTTCTTAGGAACTATCCATCGACCCTTGGCCCAAAAGTACTTAGGTTACCTAGTTTCAAGTTGCTTAGTAGGGTTTGCTCATTAGATAGTTTTTCTTGAGTAGATTAGCCTTAGATAACTACCTTCATTAGTTAGACTAAACGCCTACCAACCCTTCTACTTTTGGCATATATTTTGCTACAACTCTAAGTTTACTTACCCCGTGTTGACAATTTAATTGAGGGTTTTTACTGTGTTTTTAGTGCATATAGAACACCCATCATTTTTGGCGCCATTGCCGGGGAGTTGTCTCAAGGTAAGAAGTAGTTAGGAATTAGATCATTTCTAGACCTTAGCATTAGTTTGGTGGCCAGGGAACTTTAAGAAGAGAGGTAAGAACCTGCACATATGCTATAACAGGTTCCCCCAAACCCAATCGTAGTTTTTCTTGTTGTTTTTATTTTTTCATGAATAGACCTAGGAATCAGATAGTAGCTTTTTCTTTTTCTTTTTTCTTTCTTTCATGAATAGGCCTAGAGACCCACAAGGTAGATACATTAAATCAAAATCATACCTTTCAACCAAGGTTCCTTCCGATCTCTTTGGGGGAAGGAATGTTCTGCTTATAAAATCCGCAGACCGATACCGAAAAATAGGAGCTAGCTCAACTCAAAGAGCTAAAATAGTCTCTAAAGAGACTAATACAGGGAGAACTATAGAATAAGAAATTGAAGCATAAATCATATTAGGACAAGAGGAAAGACCGCTCGAGTCTTCCACAGAACCAAACAATACAACCTTTTCTTTTACACCACCACCAAGGGACCCTAATTTTAAGGACATCATAGACCCTGAACAGGTGAATATTTTGTTTGGTAGTTCAGACAATGTGATTATCTCTCAAATTGACACATAAGCTTTGTCACCAATAGTCTCAACTAGCTCGAGTAGAGTCCCATATATTCAATCCATAAGAATACCTTTCCATCCAAGAGAAACCTTGTTTTCTTCAAAAGTAAAACCACCTAGGTATTCTCTTTTTGGAAACCAAGCCAATATGGATGATCAGGAGGACCATAACAATGTAAGACACGGAGAGGAAGAAGAAACTGGAAACCAAACCGAAACTACCTTCGGGTTTCCGATTTTAGACACCACTCCGAATATCAACATGAAGAATATTCCTCTCTCAGCACTACCTACCTTTTACGGTAAATCCAGTGAAGATCCAGACACCTTCCTATTTGAATTTGACATCTTGTGTAGGAGCTACAACTACATACAATATGCCCATAAATTAAAACTCTTTCCTGCCACCCTCAAAGACTCTGCACGAAGATGGTTCATGGGGTTGGGAGAATCCAGTATTAGGTCTTGGGAAGCCATGAAAGACATATTTCTCAAGAAGTACCAAGACTACTGCAAGAACAAAGAGTCTCATAATGACATTATTAAAATCCAACAATTAGAATACGAGACCCTTGAAGATTATATGGAAATATTTGGTTATATCTCCCAGAAGTCAAAATACCATGACCTCCCAGAGGATGCAATTAGGGATCTTTTCCTTAAGGGAATTTTAGAAGAATATTTAGAGATGCTTAACCTAATGGCATCATGTGACATCTCTCATAAACCTTTTGCTGAAATATGTGAAATGTGTAAAAATTACTCAAGGAGTAGAGCCAAAACATGGAAGAATGTTCGGGACCCTTATAATAGAAGCTTAAAACCAGTTAGTTCAGGTGGTATTACGAGAGAAGAGATAGGGAACCTTTTATAAAACTTTAAGACTGACATATTAAGCACAATAGGTTCCCAATTGGATACCCTTAAACTAAAAAAGAAACAGGAGGAGGAAAATTCAGCAATGAGCATATATTGCCCAAGATGCAGGAGGAAGCATTCCTCAAGGGAGTGCCCATTAGATAACATTTCAGTTTGTGGCTTCTATACAGAAGACCATGTGACTGAAAAATGTCCATCGTTTCTCAGTTTATTAGCCATCTATAGGAGTGGAGATCCTGGGGAGTATTCTTATGCACCTAGGAGGCCATGACAACCTAGGAATCAACCCACATACCCAGATCTACAGTCTCAAGTTCCACCCTATTATCAACAACAACAATGGAACTCACCAGGTTGGAAAAAATGGTCTACTCAATACCAACATCCTTGGATTCAAGGATGGAGGGGAGGACACAATCAAGGAAACCATCAAGCTCCACCTATCCCTATGTCCAACCATCCTTATCCTCAGTTACCGCCGAATACTCTGTAGCTTTTGCCAAGATTTGTTCCACCATATTTACCTCCTATTTCACAACAAAAACCGCTACAATATCAAAATGAAATCTCCCCGAGACCGACACTATTACCAGAAAATCCAGTGCCAAACCCCAATAATAATCCCCCTCAACCTCTTAACAATGTTGAGATGCAGTCCTTCCCAACATATGTTATTACTCCTGTTCCATTACAGGAAATTCAACTAAGATCGGGAAAATTTATGGAGAGGAAAATACCCTCAGTAGTCATCCAGGAAGAAGAAGAAGAAGAAATCACCGAACAACCCATGGATGAAACTAGGTGGGAAGATGTTATTATCCCGAAGAATCAAGAGCCCAAGCTTCCCCAAAATGAACCTTTACAAATTATGAAGGTCCCTCCTTATCCAGACCGATTGGTAATCGAGAAACCTACCACCCGACCAGAATTTGACATTTTGAAAGAATTGAAAAATATTTGTGTCAAGATTCCCCTGCTTCAAGCCATTAAAGACATTCCAATTTATATTAAGGTAGTCAAAGAATTGTGCATTAATAATCCAGGCATAAAGAAAAAAGACCCTCCTACAGTATATTTGGTAGGAGGAGTTTCTGAGTACATATCAGAGCAGCCAAAGCTAGCAAAATATGGGAATCCAGGAAACCGTGTAGTGACCATAACAATTAATGAGGTCTCCATTGGAAACACTCTCATAGATCTAGGGGAAACCATCAATGTTATGACTGCTACTACCTTGGAACAATTACAGTTTCAACCTCTTCTTCGACCTACCCCAACCATTTTGGAATTAACAGATAAAAATAGGGTTATACCTGAAGGAATTTTAGATGATATCATGGTTACTTTAGCCTCATGGGAGTACCCTGTAGATTTATTGTTATTCATTCAAAGGATCTTTCCAAAGGCCACCAGGTTATTTTGGGAATACCTTGGCTAGCCACAACCAATGCATTTATTGGCTGTAGAGAAGGAGAAATGACCATCTCAAATGGTCTCTCTATCCAGAATCTCACCATTTACCCTCCAGCTCAACCTATTATGGAGAATCTATGGTGGCTTGAATGTCCATACGAGAATGACGACTGGGAAGAACCCATATTGCCTAGTGACCATGCAAGGGCACTTCAGGAGCATACACCAGAAAATGTGCTAAACCAATTCATTTCTACTATCACATGTGTGGATTTTCCACAGTCTTTTCCCCAATTTGAGTACATGTTTGGGGAAGAATTTCAAGAACAATTGGATCCATCCATTTTGTCTTCAACATATTTTATTTTAGAAATATATGAGTCTTCCATGTCTTATATTATGCCCTACAATATTAGTCTAGGGAAATTTTGACATCTAAACTCCGGGCTAGATGTAGACCAACAGAAACAGTTAGTAGATATCCTTAAAAAAAATCAGGAGCATTTGCGTGGGAATACATTGACATGAAGGGTATACACCCTGGCACATGCATCCATCATATATACACCCAGGGGGAAGTAACACCTGTTAGGAAATCCCTGAGAAGGATGAACCCAACACTTAAAGATATAGTCAAGGAGGAGATCCAAAAGTTGTTAAATGTTAGATTTATCTATCCCATATTCGATAGTAAGTGGGTATTCCTGCTTGTAGTGGTTCCAAAGAAAGTGACCGGGAAATGGAGAATTTGTGTTGATTTCCGGGAAATCAACAAAGCCACTCTGAAAGACTACTTTCCTCTCCCTTTCATTGACCAAGTTCTAGATACCTTGTCCGAAAATAAGTATTTCTCTTTTCTAGATGGGTACAACGGATACAATCAGATTCTTATAGAACCCGAGGACTAGGACAAGACTACCTTTACTTGTCCTTGGGACACCTATGCCTATAGGGTCTTACCATTCAGATTGTGTAATGCTCCTGCCACATTTCAATGAGCAGTACTAGGGATATTTTCTGATCTTATTCATGATTGTGTGGAGGTCTACATGGATGACTTCACAGTCTATGGAAACACTTACCAGGGAGCCTTAGACAACTTAGAAAAAGTCCTCATTAGATGTCAGGAAATGAACCTATCTCTGAACCATGAAAAATGAAAAATGTTTTTAACTGAAGGAGTGGTTCTAGGAAATCATGTTTCATCTGAAGGGATAAAATTTGATCCTACAAAGATTGAGGTCATTGTCAGAATTCCACCCCCCAAGACTCAGAAAGAGGTGAGAAGTTTTCTTGGACATGCCAGATATTACCGACGGTTTATTAAAATTTTTGCAAAGATTGCTGCACCTATGTTTGGATTATTGATAAAAGATGTTGACTTTGTTTGGATTGAGCAGTGTCAAACTGCCTTTGAAACCCTGAAAGATAAGTTGTTTGTGGCACCAGTTCTTAGAGGGTCCAATTGGACTCTCCCATTTCATATATCCATTGATTCCTCCGACACCACAATAGGAGGGGTATTAGTGAAGAAAGAGGACCAACAGTCCTATGCCATTTATTTTGTAAGCAAGAACTTGTCCCCTGCCGAGTTAAACTACACAGTCACTGAGAAGGAATTCTTGGCAGTTGTTCATGCTATTAACAAGTTTTGTCATTACATTACAGGTTATGAAATATTTGTACATACCGATCATTCCGCCATTAGGTTCCTCATGAATAAACCTATAACTAATGGCTGAGTGACCAGGTGTCTTTTGTTATTGCAATAATTTAACATCACTGTGCTTGACCGACCTGGAAAGGATAATGTAGTAGCTGACTTTCTTTCCCGAATAAAAAATGAGGATGATGACATCCCTGTAGATGATAGTTTCCCAGATGAGCATCTTTTTTCCCTCTCTGTCAATACCCCATGGTTTGCAGATATGGAAAACTATTTGGATACTAGGAGGTTACCATCTCATTTGTCACCTCATGAAAAGAAGAAAATTATTACACAAAGTGCTAATTACTCTTGGGTTGGTCATGATATTTTTCGCACAGGTCCTGATTTGATTATTCATAGATGGGTCCAAGAGGACAAGGTACCTGATATACTACGAAGCTATCATGATGGACCATGTAGTGGTCATTTTTCTGACAAGCGTACAACATCTAAGGTGTTACATTCAGGTTACTATTGGCCTAGCATTTTCAAATATGTTTCCATGTATGTGAGAAGTTGTGATAGTTTCCAAAGGATAGGAAGACCTACGTCATCTGATGAAATTCCTTTGCAGGCCCAAGTTATGATAGAACCCTTCGAAAAATGGGCCCTCGACTTTGTAGGATCAATTTCACCCATGTCCCGTAGGAAGAACTATATTTTGGTTTGTATGGACTATGTCACCAAATGGGTAGAGGCAAAAGCCCTATTTAGGGATACAAAGAAGTCTGTTGTTGAATTTATCTATGAAGACATATTTACCCACTTCGGTGTCCCTCATGAAATTGTTACCGACCAAGGCACTCAGTTCACTTCCAAGCTGATGAAAGAGCTAACAAAGAAATATGGGATTAAACACTGTAAATATTCTCCATACCACTCGCAAGCCAATGGTCAGGTAGAATCCACAAACAAAGTTCTGGAAGCCATATTGACCAAGATTGTTCAGTTACACCACTGGGATTGGGCTGATAGGCTCCTAGAGGCTTTGTGGGCATATCAGACTACCTAGAGAAATACCACTGGGCATACCCCTTATGAGCTAGTGTATAGGAAAAAAGTACTTTTACCTATAGAATTCCAAGTAAGGTATTGCTGCAGAGTTAGGATTGAACCTGGATGAGGCTCAGAAGAAACAAGCCCTACAATTGAATGAGTTGGATGAAATCAAACAAGATTCCATCCAAAGGACAATATTAGTCCAAAATCAGAGGAGCAAGTGGCATGACAAGTTTATTAAGAAGAAGAACTTCCAGCCTAGTGATTGGGCCCCGTTGTTTGATTCCCGATTCAAAAACTTCAAAGGAAAACTCACCACCCGATGGTTGGGTCCTTACGAGGTAGACACTGTGTATGACAATGGAGCTGTAAAAATTAAAACAATTGATGATGGAAAAGTCCCCTTTGTGGTAAATGGACACTAAATTAAGTTTGATCATAAGCCCATTTTCAGAGAATATTTTCTACAGGTCATGACAGTTGACAAGGCATTGGCCTTAGTATATGGGGAAGTCCCCCCTTGTTCTTGAATTTTTTTTTATGAATTTCCTACTGTATATATGTAAATAGTTTTTTCATTTTGTTAATAAGGCAATTCTAGATATTTCTGTAGGTATTTATTTCACCAGGAGTACACAGTTTCAAGGATCCTTCTTCAAAACATTATTACACTTGAATTTTGTGTTTGCTAAAGCACCAAATGAATATTGACTTACTGTAGTTAGCCATGTTTTTGCAAAAATTCTCATTTTTAAGGCATTCTAAAGCAGTTTCTCTTGAAACTCTTCACCACTGTATAAGGCAGTGATACCATAAATATCAAGCCTAGAGGTCTCTCGTACAGTTTTTCCAAGAAACCTGAGTAAGTGAGTCAAGTGTCTTTATCAAAGAGTAACAAGGAGGTCTAATTAGCAGTTAGTCATGGAAACATCATAATAATTACAAAAGAAGAAAGTGAGTTGAGCCTAGAGATACCTTTATGTTCTTTCTCAATGGTACCATCCACTACACACTAAATAGATTGATTATATCATTTATTTAGATAGGCCAAGTCCGCTTAAGTACCCCTTACATCGGGAAAATCACTAAGCAATATAACAGAAAGTCATCCTCTAACATAAATACCACCCTAATAAAAAAAAAAAAGAGAGGAAAGAAAACGTTGTTTTCAGAGTTGTTCCCCCATATTCTTGCATAAGCAATCTTATACTAAAATCTTAAAAGATGGAGGGCCAATCTCTGAGGGTTTAAGAGGCTATCCCACCGGGATACTGAATAGGTCTGCTGGCAGTGGGTGCCAGTGGTATGGCTAGGTAAACCTGCCGAAGTACTGAACAAGCTTGCTGGCAGCAGGGCATTCTACCTAGCAAGGATGGTAATCTAACAAAAATAAATCATAAAATTAAACTTGTCCTGATGTACGACATTACTTGCAGACAAAGCTGACATAAAATATGTGTGGTTAGACTAAGGTTAATGAACTCCATAAACTTTCCATTAGGAAATAACTCTAAGACTATCTCAAAACTCTCTTGCCTACCTCTTCTTATCTATATATAGGATCTCTTATCCTATAGGTGGGGCCATCTCCTAACTGTCTCGTCAAACCAATCTGTGAAATTTTATCTTTACACTTGACATACTATAAATCTCCGACTATTGGGGGATACTGACTGGTTTTCTATACTTTTGATTGTGAGGTGTCACAACACTTAGGTGTGGGGGAGGGGTTCATGAACTGACAAATGATCATTGCCTAGAGAAATAAGTCTTTGCAAGAATTTTTGTATTATTACCATGACACAGGTTATTACATTGATAGTCATGTTATTTTTTGAAATGCTCAACTCCCGTGTGTTATAAATTACTAAACTCAATCTTAACAGACTACTCTTTATCGATTATTTAATAGACCACTCTTTATTGGTTATCTTCCATTACAAGCTGCATATTGTAGGTTTGACAATACATATTTTATGATTTCTATAACCTGCTTATTGTAGGTTTTTAACGTTATATGTCATATGAAAGAAGATTGAGTGAGCATGGAGCATCTTGCCTCTTCTCATTAACTATTGTGATTGTCAAAAACACTTCAAAGTTGCAGGTTATCCATTATAAGAGGTGAAAATGCACTTGACACAGAGGTACCAGATGAAGTACCGTATGAGGTACCAAATGAAGTGCCGTATGAGGTGTCAAATGAGGTGCCATGTGAATCACACACCAGTAACTATCCTAGATTCCAGATAACCAGAATTCACTTACATTCAATTAAATTGGTTGCAGGCATTGATTAAAATATTCCTCATATGTTTATGATCAAATTTCCAAGTCAAAANTGGGAATACATTGACATGAAGGGTATACACCCTGGCACATGCATCCATCATATATACACCCAGGGGGAAGTAACACCTGTTAGGAAATCCCTGAGAAGGATGAACCCAACACTTAAAGATATAGTCAAGGAGGAGATCCAAAAGTTGTTAAATGTTAGATTTATCTATCCCATATTCGATAGTAAGTGGGTATTCCTGCTTGTAGTGGTTCCAAAGAAAGTGACCGGGAAATGGAGAATTTGTGTTGATTTCCGGGAAATCAACAAAGCCACTCTGAAAGACTACTTTCCTCTCCCTTTCATTGACCAAGTTCTAGATACCTTGTCCGAAAATAAGTATTTCTCTTTTCTAGATGGGTACAACGGATACAATCAGATTCTTATAGAACCCGAGGACTAGGACAAGACTACCTTTACTTGTCCTTGGGACACCTATGCCTATAGGGTCTTACCATTCAGATTGTGTAATGCTCCTGCCACATTTCAATGAGCAGTACTAGGGATATTTTCTGATCTTATTCATGATTGTGTGGAGGTCTACATGGATGACTTCACAGTCTATGGAAACACTTACCAGGGAGCCTTAGACAACTTAGAAAAAGTCCTCATTAGATGTCAGGAAATGAACCTATCTCTGAACCATGAAAAATGAAAAATGTTTTTAACTGAAGGAGTGGTTCTAGGAAATCATGTTTCATCTGAAGGGATAAAATTTGATCCTACAAAGATTGAGGTCATTGTCAGAATTCCACCCCCCAAGACTCAGAAAGAGGTGAGAAGTTTTCTTGGACATGCCAGATATTACCGACGGTTTATTAAAATTTTTGCAAAGATTGCTGCACCTATGTTTGGATTATTGATAAAAGATGTTGACTTTGTTTGGATTGAGCAGTGTCAAACTGCCTTTGAAACCCTGAAAGATAAGTTGTTTGTGGCACCAGTTCTTAGAGGGTCCAATTGGACTCTCCCATTTCATATATCCATTGATTCCTCCGACACCACAATAGGAGGGGTATTAGTGAAGAAAGAGGACCAACAGTCCTATGCCATTTATTTTGTAAGCAAGAACTTGTCCCCTGCCGAGTTAAACTACACAGTCACTGAGAAGGAATTCTTGGCAGTTGTTCATGCTATTAACAAGTTTTGTCATTACATTACAGGTTATGAAATATTTGTACATACCGATCATTCCGCCATTAGGTTCCTCATGAATAAACCTATAACTAATGGCTGAGTGACCAGGTGTCTTTTGTTATTGCAATAATTTAACATCACTGTGCTTGACCGACCTGGAAAGGATAATGTAGTAGCTGACTTTCTTTCCCGAATAAAAAATGAGGATGATGACATCCCTGTAGATGATAGTTTCCCAGATGAGCATCTTTTTTCCCTCTCTGTCAATACCCCATGGTTTGCAGATATGGAAAACTATTTGGATACTAGGAGGTTACCATCTCATTTGTCACCTCATGAAAAGAAGAAAATTATTACACAAAGTGCTAATTACTCTTGGGTTGGTCATGATATTTTTCGCACAGGTCCTGATTTGATTATTCATAGATGGGTCCAAGAGGACAAGGTACCTGATATACTACGAAGCTATCATGATGGACCATGTAGTGGTCATTTTTCTGACAAGCGTACAACATCTAAGGTGTTACATTCAGGTTACTATTGGCCTAGCATTTTCAAATATGTTTCCATGTATGTGAGAAGTTGTGATAGTTTCCAAAGGATAGGAAGACCTACGTCATCTGATGAAATTCCTTTGCAGGCCCAAGTTATGATAGAACCCTTCGAAAAATGGGCCCTCGACTTTGTAGGATCAATTTCACCCATGTCCCGTAGGAAGAACTATATTTTGGTTTGTATGGACTATGTCACCAAATGGGTAGAGGCAAAAGCCCTATTTAGGGATACAAAGAAGTCTGTTGTTGAATTTATCTATGAAGACATATTTACCCACTTCGGTGTCCCTCATGAAATTGTTACCGACCAAGGCACTCAGTTCACTTCCAAGCTGATGAAAGAGCTAACAAAGAAATATGGGATTAAACACTGTAAATATTCTCCATACCACTCGCAAGCCAATGGTCAGGTAGAATCCACAAACAAAGTTCTGGAAGCCATATTGACCAAGATTGTTCAGTTACACCACTGGGATTGGGCTGATAGGCTCCTAGAGGCTTTGTGGGCATATCAGACTACCTAGAGAAATACCACTGGGCATACCCCTTATGAGCTAGTGTATAGGAAAAAAGTACTTTTACCTATAGAATTCCAAGTAAGGTATTGCTGCAGAGTTAGGATTGAACCTGGATGAGGCTCAGAAGAAACAAGCCCTACAATTGAATGAGTTGGATGAAATCAAACAAGATTCCATCCAAAGGACAATATTAGTCCAAAATCAGAGGAGCAAGTGGCATGACAAGTTTATTAAGAAGAAGAACTTCCAGCCTAGTGATTGGGCCCCGTTGTTTGATTCCCGATTCAAAAACTTCAAAGGAAAACTCACCACCCGATGGTTGGGTCCTTACGAGGTAGACACTGTGTATGACAATGGAGCTGTAAAAATTAAAACAATTGATGATGGAAAAGTCCCCTTTGTGGTAAATGGACACTAAATTAAGTTTGATCATAAGCCCATTTTCAGAGAATATTTTCTACAGGTCATGACAGTTGACAAGGCATTGGCCTTAGTATATGGGGAAGTCCCCCCTTGTTCTTGAATTTTTTTTTATGAATTTCCTACTGTATATATGTAAATAGTTTTTTCATTTTGTTAATAAGGCAATTCTAGATATTTCTGTAGGTATTTATTTCACCAGGAGTACACAGTTTCAAGGATCCTTCTTCAAAACATTATTACACTTGAATTTTGTGTTTGCTAAAGCACCAAATGAATATTGACTTACTGTAGTTAGCCATGTTTTTGCAAAAATTCTCATTTTTAAGGCATTCTAAAGCAGTTTCTCTTGAAACTCTTCACCACTGTATAAGGCAGTGATACCATAAATATCAAGCCTAGAGGTCTCTCGTACAGTTTTTCCAAGAAACCTGAGTAAGTGAGTCAAGTGTCTTTATCAAAGAGTAACAAGGAGGTCTAATTAGCAGTTAGTCATGGAAACATCATAATAATTACAAAAGAAGAAAGTGAGTTGAGCCTAGATATACCTTTATGTTCTTTCTCAATGGTACCATCCACTACACACTAAATAGATTGATTATATCATTTATTTATATAGGCCAAGTCCGCTTAAGTACCCCTTACATCGGGACAATCACTAAGCAATATAACAGAAAGTCATCCTCTAACATAAATACCACCCCAATAAAAAAAAAAAAGAGAGGAAAGAAAACGTTGTTTTCAGAGTTGTTCCCCCATCTTCTTGCATAAGCAATCTTATACTAAAATCTTAAAATATGGAGGGCCAATCTCTGAGGGTTTAAGAGGCTAACCCACCGGGATACTGAATAGGTCTACTGGCAGTGGGTGCCAGTGGTATGGATAGGTAAACCTGCCGAAGTACTGAACAAGCTTGCTAGAAGCAGGGCATTCTACCTAGCGAGGATGGTAATCTAACAAAAATAAATCATAAAATTAAACTTGTCCTGATGTACGACATTACTTGCAGACAAAGCTGACATAAAATATGTGTGGTTAGACTAAGGTTAATGAACTCCATAAACTTTCCATTAGGAAATAACTCTAAGACTATCTCAAAACTCTCTTGCCTACCTCTTCTTATCTATATATAGGATCTCTTATCCTATAGGTGGGGCCATCTCCTAACTGTCTCGTCAAACCAATCTGTGAAATTTTATCTTTACACTTGACATACTATAAATCTCCGACTATTGGGGGATACTGACTGGTTTTCTATACTTTTGATTGTGAGGTGTCACAACACTTAGGTGTGGGGGAGGGGTTCATGAACTGACAAATGATCATTGCCTAGAGAAATAAGTCTTTGCAAGAATTTTTGTATTATTACCATGACACAGGTTATTACATTGATAGTCATGTTATTTTTTGAAATGCTCAACTCCCGTGTGTTATAAATTACTAAACTCAATCTTAACAGACTACTCTTTATCGATTATTTAATAGACCACTCTTTATTGGTTATCTTCCATTACAAGCTGCATATTGTAGGTTTGACAATACATATTTTATGATTTCTATAACCTGCTTATTGTAGGTTTTTAACGTTATATGTCATATGAAAGAAGATTGAGTGAGCATGGAGCATCTTGCCTCTTCTCATTAACTATTGTGATTGTCAAAAACACTTCAAAGTTGCAGGTTATCCATTATAAGAGGTGAAAATGCACTTGACACAGAGGTACCAGATGAAGTACCGTATGAGGTACCAAATGAAGTGCCGTATGAGGTGTCAAATGAGGTGCCATGTGAATCACACACCAGTAACTATCCTAGATTCCAGATAACCAGAATTCACTTACATTCAATTAAATTGGTTGCAGGCATTGATTAAAATATTCCTCATATGTTTATGATCAAATTTCCAAGTCAAAAAACTTGGACATTGATCTAAATATGCACCATTACATTGCCCAAAAATCGAGCCTTCGAGTTCAAATTCTCCACACATGGAAGCTCGTGCGCCCATGTGGGTAACCTACTCCACTATAGATGCATCCAAAATCGGGCTGGGCAACCATTATCTCCATTTGCCCTTGCGATTTTCTCTCCTCTGCGTTAATAAATTGCACCCAATCATGATAGCTAAAGTAGTCGATAATTGACTACAAACTGATATGAAGAAAACTTGAAACAAAATTTTGATATATTGAAAGCGAAAGCTGTTACAAGACATCAACTTTCATCCCAATCTGTATCATAAATCCATAATCTGTTTCTCCCAACCGTGATGATGATGGGTTCATTACAAAAAATGACAAGTATTTAAAGACCTCCCACAGGGTAAAACATCCATGTGGGAATTATCAAAGCAGTTTTACAAAAATCTGGGGATAATATCCCAAGTCTCTATTTTTGACTCAAGCTAACAACCTATGACACAACTGTATCACAAAAACATCTCTCAAACTGCCACATCATGCCCATCGGTCATTGAAATTCGTATACACCTGAAAGTGGACAAGAATAGACAAGTTTAGGTGATATTTTATTGGTAAAATTAACAAA
>JZKD02S1676042.1:19417-30661 GCA_000966675.3 Picea glauca
AGGCTATGTACTAGGATCCACAACAATCCATTGTTCTTTGTCTACAAGAAGGTCCTCCATCTTGAGCTTCCATAGCTCAAAGTTTTTACCATTGAACTTCTCTATCTCGATTCTATATGAGATCACCATTCCTCTTTCTATACTCAAATCTCCACTGCAGAATCTCCCACTAAACCCAGGTTTATCACAGACCTAAGATAAACTTGATCTATCAAGACATAGCCAAACCCTCAACAACAAAGGCATCCCTTTGAAGCCAAAAATGAGCTTTGATACCACATGTAATTTTTAAACCCGCAAAGTAAAGCAATGCATATATATTCTTAAGCAAAACATAAATTAATCAATGGCTCATTCACATAGTACACAAAGATTTATATTGGAAACCCTCAACTGGGGAAAACCTTTCTTATACTCATTATATCGAATTTCACCATTCACCATACAATATATACAATGTTTTTAGGTATTTTGTAGATACCAAAACCCTAATTCTTTAATCTAGGATTAATTTAGCAAAATCCGCTAAAAATAACAAAAATAGTTGTCGAACCCGACATGCCCACACACACACATGCAAAGAATATAACATATACCCAACAACCATACCACCCACAGGCGAATGGTACAATTGAAGCTTTCAATAATATTTTGGAGACATCGTTGACTAAGATTTGCAGTGTTAATGGAGATGATTGGGATTTGAGAATTCTAGCAGTGTTATGGGCTTATCGAACTACTTGCAAAACATTAACAATGCAGACTCCCTTCAAGTTAGTTTATGGCCAGGAAGCAGTGGTACCTATGGAATATTTGGTTCCTAGTTTAAGAATTGCATCATTTACATTTATGGATGAAACCAACTTTGTTCAAGATAGGCTCGGGTAGTTGATGGAACTATAGGAAGATAGTTTCATTGCAGGATTTCATTAGCAGGTACAAAAAGAACCATAACAAGCTTACCATGACAAACATATAAAGAAGAAAGCATTTAAACAAGGATATTTGGTACTTTTATATGACAACAAGTTCAGGAAGCATCCAGGAAAGTTCAGGACACATTGGCTTGGGCCATTCGAGGTTATCTATGTTATAGAAGGTGGAGTTGCGCAGTTGAAGAATTTTAATGGAGAATGAAAGGATGATTTAGTAAATGGGATCCGGTTGAAGTTGTATTGTGACAACCAGTTGCCTCACAACTCTCAGTAAAATAAAAGGAAGAAGGTTATAGTTACCAGGTGCAGCTGAAATTGGGTACCAGACACATAAAAGACAGTCTGCACACGATAGGGAGGGATAGAGAAGAAAGCACAGGCTGCTCTATGCAATCTGCAATTGAAGTAATACAAAAGGCTCAACCCTGCAGTGACTCGGGATGAGTCACATTCTAGTGTTGGAGGCTTGTTGGACCTTGGTCATGTCTTAAGGAAGAAAGAAAATATTAAGGAAGAATAAAGACAAAGTGAACGGAAGGCACACAAATTGAGGAAGGTTCAAAGTGGTTAAAGAAGCATAAAAGAAGGAACAAAGTAAAGGAAAGCAAGTCGTTGAAAGAGAAGATCAAGAAAGAAAAAGAAGCAAAGAAGATAGATCGTGGACAAGTCAACAAGAGGAAGAAGACACTAATGGGTGCTTTGGAGCACCTCATGGAGAAGAAGGAAGAACAGGTCAACAAAATCCTTAAAATGCGGGTTATGTGGACCTAGGGTTTTGGCTATGTGGACCTAGGGTTTTGGCTATGTAGACCTAGGGTCTTAGCACTTGGGCTTTGGTCCATGGTTTTATAAGAGTCATGGCATGTATAAATAGAGGTCTATAAGGGTTGAGAGGAGAGGCCATAGTGGTGTTGATATGTAGAAGTGTTATGTTTGAAGACATTATTGTATTTTGGGTCTTCAACTGGGTGTGAATATCAACTCTGCAGCTGGGTGCACAGGGATAGAAAATAGAGAGGAAGAGAGAGAAGTATATGTAGCTAAGTGCACAAATAGAACTGTATATCTTTATCTATTTGATCGATAAACACAATTCTGTGGACGTATCCCTAGGGAGAGGGTGAACCACGTAAAATCTTGTTGTTTCATGTGGTTGATGCTTTGTTGTTTACTACCTTTTACACTATTATTGCATTGTTTTCCTATCGAAGATAAGAAGATATAACTTACTTTGTGAAGTTAGGCATAATACTTTTAAGAATCTCTGGGCTATTTTGTGTTGTTGTTTTGGATTCATCTTGCATTTCCTCTGGTTGTAGATACTTGTGTCCTGCAACCCCCCTATTGCTACTTCAGGTGAGACTTCATCTGCTTCACAGGTGTTTCTGTAAGGGCCAATAGTTAGGGCCTATTGGTGCACTATTAGAGTTGAACCCTGTGTCTACCCCTATGCCAACAAGGGTCTTGGTTAAATTAGACATTATTTTAATTAAATTAATTGCAATAACATAAAGACCCATACATATATATAACTTCCAATGATCCATTTTCTTTGACCTTATTATTTTTAAAACAAAAGTTTCCACATAATTTATATTAGGTAAGATGTACTTTATTTAGAGATTTAAATTGATACTACCATTATTACCGTAATAAATTTATACTAACGCCATTATTTAGTCATTATGGATACATAATACAAGTAAACTTTTTGAAACACAACCATTAACCGGTATTGAATCTTACTGACTTAAGAAATCCAATTCTAGAAATGCTAGATGATAATTCGTCATTTTAATGGAATGAAATATATGGTGAATAGCTACAGTGTTTGATCGATTCAGTGATTAGATTACTAAAACACATATATTAACATAAAAAAATTTACGATTGGAGAGAATTAAAAACACAATACATAGGGTAGATTAAAATCTTACAGTCCACTCATTCAAGTAATTACACCATTAAATTGTTATCAACAATTATGATTCGGATACTTCATACATATATCTTAGCATACGAATCAACCAATTGTAGACATTTAAATCTATAACTTAATACATAAATTAACATGCGAATCACCCCAATTGCAGAGATTTAAATCTATATTACATCGGAATAACATCGCACATATTCTAGAAATTATAAGTGCTCTATTAATAATAGGTTCTAAAAAATTATTTGAAAACTCTAATTATCTTAGATTAGTTCTAAATGTCTGATTAAAATCAACATGGAATGTCAAAAAATTACACAATATTTTCTACACATATACATAAAATAAATTGATAAATATTGTAATCAACTGAAGGTCCTTGTCGGTGAAACTTTCAACTGAAATCACTTGCTCCAGTTCTCCTTTCATCTGCTTTCCAATCCCAAGACTTCACCAATACCTCTCAACCAATTCTAGGGATACTCTTCTTCCCCCTTAGCCCCCTGAGCCACAAAGTGGCCACACATAGGAAAACCAAAAATAGCTCCAAGCTTGCCTCGCAAGGAAGAGATTTCACTCTTTCTTCAAGCTTGGTATACCAACTCTCACAAGTAAAGCACAATCCACAATAATGTTGGCAGCATAACCTTACCAAGAAATAGGTAAGTCCCTTTCTCTTCTACACCATTTGTTTTATAAAATTTTCCTTACTGACACATGTCCCCATGCACAATTAATTGACTTTTTAATTAATTTAATTAGGATTATTCACCCACACACTTGTCACAATCTCCCCAAGTTGCACAAGTAATTACAAGTTTTATTTTATTTAAAAATTCAATTTCCCTCACATTCCCTAATGAGTTCTTATTTTATCTCTTAGGTGTCCCTTTGTTCCCCAAATTCTCATTTAATGAGTGTCTCCTAACTAGATATTGGTTAGAGTTGGATTAGGAGTCTTCTTCTAGTTAGACTAGTGGTAGCTTGACTCTAGATACTATTCTATGTGTACACATATTCTCTCATATTTTATTTCTTTCTATTTTAAAAATCTCTTTTATTAATTTCATGCACACATGTGCAATTTACCCAATATTTAGAATTTGCTCCCCTTTTTCCTAGAGTTTGATTATTCTCCAATATTTTAACTCATGTGATAATTCATTTAGTCCTTTAATTAAATTTAGACTTGTACTCGGGCTAGAATTTTATTTGGATTTATAATTAATAGATTCATTGTTTAATTAATTATTTTAAATCCGACAAGGTCTAATAAATTCAATGTTTTCTAGGCCACCTAAATTTATTGACTCAAGTTTTAATTACGCGACGTGCCCTACAAGACGTACCTCTATGCTCCAAGGGTGCCACTCTCTTTTGACTAGTTTTGGAAGTTTGTTCGACCCTTCGATTCAACACTCCACTCGGTCGACCTTGTGATAGACTAAGGGATTCTAAGGAATAAGGACTCTACCTTATTGTGTGCTCCCTAGAATCTTCGTGAGTGACTTTCTGAGTCTGACCTCACGACATCATGGACCTCTCGAACTAGGTAATCGTTAACTTACCATTCGAGCTACATCGAGAGTGCTAGTAGGTTGTGACAAAGACGCTGTCACACCTCTCCCTCAATGTCTAGTTTATGTGCATGGCCCCTTTATTCCTTATGAGAGTCAGATTAACAAGCATTGTGAAGCCTACATGCACTGATAAAACCCATGTCAATAATCCACATACATAAATCATACTGTAATCAATCATATTTCATAAGTGCATAAATGAAATACTCAATGAAAATACAATTTACTTCCCGACTCAATCCAGAGTCCAAGGAAGTCCATTGATGCTATCAACATCCATAATCTGTCATGTTTCCTGCACACTCAAGAAAAATCTTCAATATCATTTTCCAAGACATATATATCAAATAAAAATAAGTCACAACACATCATCATCGTCATGTATAATCCATAATCGAAATGTAATCACAATGTACCATAACCAGATCACTTGCACACAAGTGTCCTCAAAGAATAAGTTAATAAAAGTGTGTTTGGTAGAGCAGGATGTTACATGGGTGGTTCTGTAGCCGTAGATTTCAGTAGCTACAAAAAATGGTTGTTTCAATAGTTGTGGGTGGTTTTGTAGCCACAGGTTTCAATAGCTACAAAAAGCAGCAGTTTCAGTAGCCGTCGATGATTCGATAGCTGCAGAACATTGGAAGTTTGGTAGCCGCATCAGAGTTGCAGATTAAAATTTTTCCAATTGTTGCATGGTATGGTACAAGTCTTGATGATGATGAAAAAAGGTTGCTAGAGGATTAAAGGTATGTCTATATGCATATTTTGAAGGTTATATTTTGGTAATGTTATGGCTCATATTGGTGCAATGGCTTGGTGATATTTTGGAGATTATGGTTTATCCTTGAAGCACATATTGAGAGTTTTGGTACTTGTTTAGTACATGGTTTATGGTATATATTGTGGTACATGTGTGAAGCATATCATATGGTACATGTTTGAGACAATTTGATTGAGTTGTATTCTTGAAGATATTGGTGCAATCTAAGTCTGCATAAGAGTGAGGTTTTGATACATGGTTGATGTAATAATTCATTAGACTTGTTTCATGGATGGTATGGAACATGCTTAAGGAATATCTTGGAGGCTCCTTTTGGTTTATGGATGCATATGGTTGAGGTTCATGCTTTGGTGTTATAATTGAGACATATCCTTGGTACATTGTATATGGTTGTTATGGTTCATTGTTAGAGGCACATATTTGTGATATTGGAATATACTTGAGGCATATACTTGGTATATTATCTAGGTTGATTATTACGCATGCTTGAGGTTTTGTTTTATACATTGATGCATATGTTGGTACACAATTGATGATTGATGTACATGGTTGATGTACATGGTTGATGGTTGATGTACATGATTGATGGTTGAGGTATATGGTACAGGTGTTGGTGCATGGTTGATGCACTTGTTTTTGTACTATTGTTGGTGCATGGTTGATGCACGTGTTGTTGTACAAAATGTTGTACATGGTTGATGCTTGGTAGAGTACATGTTGATGGTTTGGTACATTCTTGGTCGAGGCATGTGTTGGTGATGTTGGACATCTAGTTGAGAGGTGTCCTTGGTATATGATCCATATGAGAGGATCTAATTGAGTATCAATGATAGTGATAATTTGGATAGGTTGGTTAGTGATAGGTTAATGTGACAGGCTGACAATGAAAATGGCAGTGATAGTGACAGTGGCATTGATGGTTGGTGCAGGAGAACTCAAGGGGTTGTAGCCTCCTTTTGGTTGGAGCCAAAGAATTCAGGGAGTTGTATCTTCCTTCAGGTTGGAGCCTACGAATAGGGGGTTGTAGCCTCCTTTGAGTTGTAGCTGGAAAATTTGGAAGTTGGTGTTTCCTATGAATGTATTCTTTGATATATAAGAAACAATTCTATGGTTTTCTCCCATTTTGGTTTCCATGTAAATTCTGTTGTACTGTGTATTCGATGTGATGTTGCTTATGTTTATATGCTCATTCTACATTGATGATATATTGCTCATAAATTATATATATATATATATATATATATATATATATATATATATATATATATATATATATATATATATATATTATGGTTAAAAGTGGAAAAAATGCTCATACTGATTCACCCCCCACTATCGGTATTCCAACAAATGGTATTAGAGCCAATTTCTTCAAGGAAACAATTTAACCATTGGAAGGAAGATCATGGAGTATGTTGACATTGGAGTACCACAATTCAATGGTCAGAGTGGTATGAAGTATGATATATGGAGCTCAAATATGAAATTATTTTTAAATGCACAAGGTTATGATATTTGGAAATCAGTTGTTACAGGATACACCACTACAAATAAGCCAAAAATAACAACTAAGATGGAATTGTAAAAAACAACAAAATAATAATGGATTTCATCTGGGAATGATTACCTAATTCAGTAAGAGAAAAGGTTGGAAAAGGTTCATTAGCTAAAGAAATTTGGGATAAGATACATGATCTCTATTTTGAGGAATCTACCATCACAAATCTAGAGAGTGCTAAAGAAGATGTAGGTACATAATGAGAAGAAAGATGCCTGTCATGTCAGACATATTCGAAAGAATAAGATTGTGAAGAAGGCATAGTAGATCTTGAAGTAGAATTAATCAGTGCTTTATATGAGTTGATGAAAGAAAGGAAGAAAAAAAAAGTCCCTTGAGGAACAATTATTCAAGAAGAATTCTCAAGAATGTTCTAAAGAATCCCAATAGGTTATCATGAATCTAAAATCTCAGTTAGAAGAAGCCATAAGGATTGAAGAAACATACAAAAGTAAGATGGAAGAGAATTAGTGTTTGGAAGCCAAAATAGTAGCACAAATAAAAGAAGCAGAGAAAAGAGAGACAATTTTGACAAATCATCTCAAGGAAAGATATGGGGATTTAAACCAGCTTGAAGTAGAGTTCAGTCAACAAGAAAAAAAGATTAAAGAAGAAATCATCTCCTTGAAGATCCAACTTGAAGGAGAAAAGAGAAAGGAAGAATTCATTAATATTCAGATGATGAAGAAAGAAGAAGAGGTTGAGAAGCTTGAAGGAGAATTTGTCACATTAAGAGTGAAAAATTTCAAGCTCAACCAGAATGATGAAGAGAAAGAAAAATATGATTCTAGAAGTGCTAGATGATAATTCGTCATTTTAATGGAATACAATATAGCTGTGAATAATATTTGTATATATAGATGTGTTAAGAGGTAAAAAGTGATGAATTTAGTAGATTAAATAGTTGTCAACTCTAATGAAAACTAAATAGAAATAGGTCTAGATTAGCCAAGCCCATTATTATGTAGTCCCTCTTTTACTGTTGGACTACGTAGCGGAAATTGGTATCCTCAATTAATGGGTGTGTAGTGAACTAAATGAAAAAGTATGGAAATAGGAAATTGATGTCGTAAGGTCTGATTCAAATACCAAGATTGAAAATTATTCCAGATATTGATCATCACTCAAAGATTCCCAGATTCGACACATAGGCAAACACAACATACAATCAATTCATAAGTGAGGAAGGAAACATGATAATGTTTTCTGGTGGAAGGGTAATTAACCAGAATTTTAATTCGATGAACAAGACAAATTTCATTCAACACAGTTCCTAAGCGATCCAAAGGAAATCGCTTCCTGCAGAGGAATTTAATGACCAATAGAACAACAAGTAACATTTAGGATAACACATGCGTTTCTAGATACAAGTAAACAATGGAAAGAACTCGACGAATAACACAAACTATATTAGTTCAATATTTTAATCGTGGAAAAATATATTCATATCGCATTATTAATTATTTTAACATAAAGGATAGAGCAGAAACCCCAACAATCTTGAAAACCAGAATGTTGACTCCAACATTCTAGGTGATAGGGGTGCATAAGAGATTTCCATATGAGAACAAGGTACTTAAAATTACCTCATTCAAGCGAGCTTTTTTAGCATGAGTATAAATTAATTTCAATAAAATATTGTGCATGAAGCAAAAGAGTTTTGACTTCAAAGGAAGAATCACTATGAAACATTCCGATTTGCAAATTTTCAAGGAATTATTTAACCATAACAACAAACAATAATCTATTTTACTAAAATTTTGTATCGCCTAGTTCATGGATTTGACTATAGGTGTACAGTCCTCACAGTGAATAGATACAATGTTCAATCGATTCAGTGATTAGATTATTAAAATACATATACTAACCTAATTTGTTTTTATGATTGCAGGGAATTAAAAACACAACACATAGGGTAGACTGAAATCTTACAGTCCACTCATTCAAGTAATTACATTTTTAAATCGTTATCAATGATTATGCTTCTCATACTTCATAAATATATCTTAACATATGAATCGCCCCAATTGCAGATATTTAAATCTATAAATTCATACATATCTTAACATGTGAATCCCCCAATTGCAGAGATTTAAATTTGTTTTACACCGGAATAACATCACACATATTGTAGAAATTGTAAGTTCTCTATTAATAATAGGTTCTAAAAATTTGTTTGAAAAATCTAATTATCTTAGATTAGTTCTAAATTTCTGATTTCAATCAACATGTAAAGTAAAAAATTTACACAAGATTTTATACACATATTCATAAAATAGAATGATAAATACCGTAATCAACTGAAGGTCATTGCCGGTGAAATTTTCAACTAAAACCACTTGCACCCGTTTTCCTTTCCTTTTCTTTCCAATCCCAAGACTTCATCGGTACCTCTAAGACAATGCTAGGGGTACTCTTATTCCCCCTTATCCCCCCAATCCATAAAGGGGCCACACATAGGAAAACCAAAAATAGCTCCAAGCTTTCCTCACAAGGAAGAGGTTTCACTCTTTCTTCAATCTTGGTATCCCAACTCTCACAAGTAAAACACAATCCACAACAATTTTGGCAGCATAACCTTACCAAGAAATAGGTAAGTCCCTTTCTCTTCTACACCATTTGTTTTATAAAAACTTCCTCACTGACACTTGTCCCCATGCACAATTAATTAACTTTTTAATTAATTTAATTAGGACTATCCACCCACACACTTGTCACACACTCCCCAAGTTGCACAAGTAATTACAAATTTTATTTTATTTAAAAAGTCAATTTCCCTCACATTCCCCAATGTGTTCCTATTTTCGCTCTTAGTTGTCCCATTTGTTCCCCAAATTCTCATTTAATGAGTGTATCCTAACTAGATCTTAGTTAGAGTTGGATTAAGAGTCTTCTTCTAGTTAGACTAGTGGTAGATTGACTCTAGATACTATTCTATGTGTACACTTATTCTCTCATATTTTATTTCTTTCTATTTTAAAAATCATTTTTATTAATTTCATGTACACATGTGCAATTTACCCAATATTTAGATTGTATTCCCCTTTTTCCTAGAGTTTGATTATTCTCCAATATTTTAACTCATGTGATATTTCATTTAGTCTTTTAATTAAATTTAGACTTAGACTTAGGCTAGACTTTTATTTGGATTTATAATTAATAGATTCACTGTTTAATTAATTATTTTAAATCCGACAAGGTCTAGTAAATTCAATGTTTTCTAGGCCACCTAGAATTATTGACTCAAGTTTTTAGTTACGTGATGTGCCCTTCAAGATGCACCTCAGTGCTCCAAGGGTGCCACTCGCCTTTGACTAGTTTTGTAATTTTGTTCGACCCATGGATTCAACACTCCACTCGGTCGACCTTGTGAGAGACTAAGGGATTTTAAGGAATAAGGACTTTTCCTTATTGCGTGCTCCTTAGAAATTTCGTGAGTGACTTTCTGAGTCCTCCCTCATGACATAATGGACCTCTCAAACTAGGTAATCGTTAACCTACCATTCAATCCACAACGAGAGTGCTAGTAGGCTGTGACAAGGATGCTGCCACATCTCTCCCTCAATATCTAGTTTCTGTCCATGGCCCCTTTACTCCTTATGAGAGTCAGTTTAGCAAGCATTTCCAAGCCTGCATCCAATGATAAAACTTGTGTCAATAATCCACATACATAAATCGTATTGTAATCAATCATATGTAATAAATTCATAAGTGAAATACTCAATGAAAATACAATTCTCTTCCTGACTCAATCCAGAGTCCAAGGAAGTCCATTGATGCCATCAAAATCCATAATCTGTCATGCGTTCTGCACACTCAGGAAAACTCATCAATAACATTTGCCAAGACATATATATCAAATAACAATAAGTCACAACACATCATCATCATCATGTATAATCCATAATCGAAATGTAATCACAATGTACCATAACCATGATCCAGCTGGACATCGGTGGCCACCCACCTTTTCCGACAGGCTCAAAACAATTTTCTAGAAATTTTGGCAATTTACTATTTTTAGCAGTTTTTAACTTCTGGGGCCATTTTGAGGGCCCAAATGAAGGTTTTTATAGATTGAGGTTGTCAATGATAGACAAAAGCATGATTGAGCCCCCAAAATGAATCTCCTCAACAATACCTTTCCAACGATCTATCATACGCCTAAAACAAAGATTGTATGCAAAAGTTACGACCCCGGGAAGTTGATGCACCAACTTACCCAAACGGGGCCCACATGACTTTTGGTGGTTCATCTCCTAGTGTTAGGTTTTTGGATGTCTAGGGTCTTTGGCATTCAAGTTTATTGTAAAAAGGCCTTCAAAGCCTCATTGTAATCATATTCTTGCGAATGCGAGTAGCCGTCATATCTGTTCTCAGAGATAAGCTGCCACCATTCTAGCGAGTCTTTCACTCTGTATTTTTACAGTCTCTGTACATTTCTTTCATTAATA
>JZKD02S1676042.1:30711-45262 GCA_000966675.3 Picea glauca
AAATTGTGTATTACTGTATCTCTGTGTTTATGGTTGCATCTCTGATATATTTATGTTATATTATTGGATATACACGATATCTCTGTGCATTTATTTATTATATATCCGCTCTCATTTTGTGCCAAAAATAATCCGGATCAAACCAGATCACTTGCACACAAGTGTCCTCAAAGAATACGTTAATAAAAGTGTGCTAGGTAGAGCAGGATGTTACATTGGTGTTTTTGTAGCCACAGGTTTCAATAGCTACAAAAAGTGGTTGTTTCGATAGTTGTGGGTGGTTTTGTAGCCACAGGTTTCAGTAGCTACAAAAAGTAGCATTTTCGATAGTCGTGGGTGATTTGCCAACTGCAGAAAGTTGGTAGTTTGGTAGCTGCATCACAGTTGCATATTAAAATTTTTCCAATTGTTGCATGGTATGGTACAGGTCTTGATGATGATGAAACAAGTTTGCTAGAGGATTAACGGTATGTCTATATGCATATTTTGAAGGTTATATTTTGGTAATGTTATGGCTCATATTGGTGCAATGGCTTGGTGATGTTTTGGATATTATGGTTTATGCTTGATGAACATCTTGAGAGTTTTGGTACTTGTTTAGTACATGGTTTATGGCATATCTTGTGGTACATGTGTGAAGCATATAATATGGTACATGTTTGAGGTAGTTTGATTGAGTTTCATTCTTGAAGATATTGGTGCAAGCTAAGTCTGCATAAGAGTGAGGAGTTGATACATGGTTGATGTGATAGTTCATTAGAATTGTTTCATGGATGGTATGGCACATGCTTAAGTAATATCTTGGAGGCCCATTTTGGTTTATGGTTGCATATGATTGAGGTTCATGCTTTGGTGTTATACTTGAGACATATCCTTGGTACATTGTATATGGTTGTTATGGTCCATTGTTAGAGGCACATATTTGTGATATTGGAATATACTTGAGGCATATACTTGGTATATGATCTAGGTTGATTATTATGCATGCTTGAGGTTTTGGTTTATACATTGATGCATATGTTGGTACACAATTGATGGTTTATGCACATGGTTGATGGTTGAGATACATGGTATAGGTTTTGGTGCATGGTTGATGCACTTTTTTTGTACTAGTGTTGGTGCATGGTTGATGCACGTGTTGTCGTACATGGTTGATGCACGTGTTGTCGTACATGGTTGATGCTTAGTAGGGTACATGTTGATGGTTTGGTACATGCTTGATCAAGGCATGTGTTGGTGATTTTGGACATATAGTTGAGAGGTGTCCTTGATATATGATCCATGTGAGAGGATCTGATTGAGTATCAGTGGCAGTGACAGTTTGGATAGGTTGGTCAGTGATAGGTTGACAGTGAAAGTGGTAGTGGTAGTGGTAGTTACGGTGATAGTGATAGTGTCATGGATTGTGGTAGTGACAGTTGGTCAAGACTTATATTTTAGGGTAGAAGGATGGGACAAGGAAAGGGGGTTGTATCCTCCTTCCAGTTGGTGCCAAAGAACTCAAGGGGTTGTAGCCTCCTTCTGGTTGGAGCCAGAGAATTCAGGAAGTTGTAGCTTCCTTTAGGTTGGAGCCTGAGAATAGGGGGTTGTATCCTCCTTTGAGTTGCAGCTGGATAATTTGGAAGTTGGAGTTTCCTATGAATGTATTCTTTGATATATAAGAAAGCATATGGTTTTCTCCCATTTGAGTTTCCACATAAATTTTGGTATACTGTGTATTTGATGTGCTGTATTCCAACAATTGGTATCAAAGCCAGTTCCTTCAAGGAAATAGAACCATTGGAAGGAAGATCAAAGAGTATGTTGAGATTGGAGTACCACAATTAAATGGTCAGAGTGGTCCGAAGTATGATATATGGAGCTCAAATATGAAAGTATTTTTAAATGCACAAGGTTATGATATTTGGAAATTAGTTGTTATAGGATACACCACTACAAAGAAGCCAAAAACAACAACGAAGATAGAATTGAAAAAAACAACAAAATTGTAACGGATTTGATCTGGGAAGGATTACCTAATTCGGTAAGAGAAAAGGTTGGAAAATGTTCATCAGCTAAAGAACTTTGGGATAAGATACATGATCTCTATTTTGAGGAATATCCCATCACAAATCCAGAGAGTGATAAAGAATATGTAGGTATAGAATGAGAAGAAATATGCCTGTCATGTCAGACAGATTCAAAATAAGAAGATTGTGAAGAAGGCATAGTAGATCTTGAAGTAGAATTAATCAGTTATTTGTACGAGCTGATGAAAGAAAGGAAGAAAAAAAATTCCCTTGAGGAACAATTATTCAAGAAGAATTCTCAAGAAAGTTTTGAAGAAGCCCAATAGATTATCATGAATCTAAAATCTCAGTTAGAAGAAGCCATAAGGATTGAAGAAACATACAAAAGTAATATGGAAGAGAATAAGTGTTTGGAAGACGAAATAGTAGCACAAATAAAGGAAGCAGAGAAGAGAGACAATTTTGACAAATCATCTCAAGGAAAGATATGGGTATTTAAACCAGATTGAAGTAGAGTTCAGTCAATAAGAAAAAAAGAATGAAGAATAAATCATCTCCTTGAAGATCCAACTTGAAGAAGAAAAGAGAACAAAAGAAGTCATTAATATTTAGATGATGAATAAAGAAGAAGAGGTTGAGAAGCTTGAAGAAGAAGTTGTCACATTAAGAATTAAAATTTTCAAGCTCAGCAAGAACGATGAAGAGAGAGAAACATCCACATCATCAGAAAATAATGTTGAAGAGAAGCACTCCAGGTTTCCAGAAAGGAAGAATGAAGAAAAGAGAAATATCTATGCAGAAGTACTCAAAGGAAGGAATCATGGTCAACAAGAATCAAAGAAGAATGAGTATATTAAAAATACATATTCAACAAGACCTTCCACACACAAGCAACAAAGAATATTCAATCATGATGAAGAAGTCAACAGAAGAGAATATTGTGGTTAACCAATGCAAGAATTCAGAAGGACTACATCACAAAGAAGATCATTCACTCACAGGTATGCAAATTTATTTTATGGTCATTGTTTTTATTGTACTAATTTTGGACATAAAGTTGCATATTGTAGGGATTATGGAAGAAATKTTCAAGCAAGAGATGCTTATGTGGCCCCACATAACATTGGATGTTACAAATTCCACAATTATGGTCACATAGCTCGTGATTGTAGAAGCATTATGGATACTTATATAATATATAAKAAAGTTTGGAAAAGAAAACAAGAACAAGTAAAACAAGAGAAGATGAATGAAGGACACCCAAAAGTCATACTCCTAGGATGGGAAATAGTACGATATCAAGAAAAATCTATAGGAAAAATGGAAGATGTTAGATACGGGAAGGTTTGGAGAAGAAATGAAAAAGAAGAAGAATAGGTGAATAAAGACTAGGTCCTAGAGATCACATGATTTTCAGTAACGTGAGATAGAAAAGGGGAACATGTAAATAAGGAACAGGCCCAAGAGATTGTACTTTTAGGAATTGAAGTGAAAGATAAATCCACAAGAAAAAGGGAGGAAGTCAAAGTTTAGAAAGATGATGCATCTACAGATGAAGAGGAATATTACTCCACATCAGAGAGGGTATTTTTCTGAGCCACCTGTCTTGGAGACTTCTGGTGAATATGAATATTCAATAGGGGGAGTCAGTGCAATAGCTACTACAAATAAGAGAACCATATTTCGATCATGTAGAAGTATTTGCAGAGACAGATAACATAAGTACAAAATGACAAATTGATCAGTTGAGAAGTATTATTCCCACACAGATACAAGTTGGCAGTTACACAGGTAGAAGTTTATGATTATATTACTTCAGGAAGAGATATCTTCAGTACAGGTTGTTCTAGACATGCAGAGTTCAATTTACAGATAGAGTAGATCAGTGGACACATTTGATTCAGTTGTAGTTGTGAAGCCTAAATAATAGTACAATGATATATGGGTCAATATTGTGGACAGTTGAGTGGCATAGTTATGAACAACTTATGACATATGGATAGAGATGGATTTATGATATCATTAGTAGGTACAAAAAACATGGGTTAGAGAAAATGCATAGCAGTGTGTTGGCACAGGGGTAGACACAGGGTTCAAATCCAAGAGCGCACCAACAAGCCCTAGCTACTGGCCCTTTCGGCAACACCTGCAAAGCAGATGCAGTCTCACCCAAAGCAACTATGAGGTAGTTGCAGGACAAAGATGTCTACAACCAAGGGGAATACCAAGTAGATCTAACCCAGGAACAACACAACATTCATATACCACTTATCAACTTGATCTACTCCATTCATCTATCATATCTACCTTAGCAATGAAACAAAAGTATATGAAGGACAAATACATAATACCAATCATACACAACACAAAATATATGTGTTTCACCCTCTCTCTAGGGCTACGTCCACAAAACTATGCTATATTATATGGATGTAAAGCATACAATTCTTGTCTACGTTCCGAGCTAGCAGATATTCTCTTCTCCTATATTTCTCTCCCCTCCCTATGCACCCAACCACAGGGTTGATCTTCGCATCTAGCTTAAGATCTTACGATCCAGAGGGATCTTGTACCCAACACTTCTATCTCTCATAATACTCTTCTCTCGACCAACTCAATATCAATAGTAACAATAACAACACATCAACCCAAAATTACCAACCCAACCTAGGCCCTTTAGACCTATATTTATACTTTACAATCATTCACCGACCTCCTTAGGCCTAAACCTAAGTGTCTAAAACCCTAGATACCAAAACCCTAGGTGTCTAAAACCCTAGGTCAACTTGACCCGTGTTTTCAGGGCTTCGCCAGCCTGTCTTTCCTTGCTTCTTGTGCGGTGCTCCAAAGCATCTAATGGTGGCTTTTTCCTCTTTTTGAGTCATCCACGATCCTTATTCCTTGATTATGTGTCATCCCCGATCTCCTCGTCCAACGAATTTCTTTCTCGGGCTTCGCTCCATCTTTTCTGCTCTTTTTCTCACTTTGACCCAGTATCAGTCACTGTGTCTTCCGTGAAGTTCGCTTTTTCCCTTTTCTTCCTTGTTCTTCGATTCCTTCCATAACCAAGGGCCAACATAGTGTATGAGTGGAATTAGCTGAAATTAGTTGGTCATAGAAAGGAAAGGAATGAAAGGCACAAAAAAATAGGGAAAGAGAAACCTTCAACATAAGTTATATCATCATAGGGACATTTTTGAATAGTATGGTCATGACAGATAATTTGAAGTGGACAAATTTTGAATGTTTTTTATATATATCAGAGAGTTACAAGAGGAAGCACAAATGGAAAATTAGCAAGCACTCAAAGAGAGTAAAGGAAACACTTATAGGTATACCTACATTGATTTATATGACATCTTGCAGAGAATTAAATGGAAGAGAAATCATCGGAGAAAGATATCTAGAACAAAAGATTAAACACGTGTAGATAGAGGGAGACATACCGAAAAGGGGAGTTATCCTTTTTCCCATGATGTCAAAGGAAGAGAAAGAGAAGGATTGTTCATAGAAGTTATACTCTCAAGGGAAGTCACATAAGGAGAGAAACATGTGAAGAGAAAGAAAAAAGGCATGGAAACAAAGAGAGAGAATAGATGCATGATGACAGGGGGAGCATCCCCAAAGAGAGATAGCCTTTAAAATTGTTGTCAAAGGGAGAGAGTGAGAAACATTGATGAGGATAAATGGTCACATGAGGAGCATGAGTGTTGGAGCATGAGTGTTGCCAGCAGTGTTTCCATCGATGTTGGTGTTCTCATCAATTCCAAATGGGGAGATTATTGGACAGTTACTTGCCATTGATTTCAACCCTTGGATAAGTATGGAAGCCCTAGAGATGTGGTTGAGATAGATGGATAGCTAGATGTCATTGATGGAGTGGTTGATGTCAACATATGTGTTAGGTGCATTTGATGAAGTCTACATGTAGCCCCGAATATATGGTCATGGAACCCATAGTTGATTGAGGAATAAAGACATGTAGGTTAGTATATTTGCAAGAAAGACTATCATAGATGGATAGTACATGTCATGCTATTTCCAGTGATATATGGTATTCCATGTAGTTCCTCATGGTTGAGGAGATATGGATTTATGAAGTTGAAGGAACTTAAAAGCATCATCTAGAAGTTCCTAGAAGGTCAACAAAGAAGTCAATTATTATAAAAGCTCCTAGAAATTCATCAAGAAGTTTTCTATTCAAAGTGGTTGCAATTAGAAGTTAATTATGGGTATAATTGTTGCAACAAGAAAATAATTAAAAATAAATTAGTTGTAACAAGAAATTGTGAGTTTACTAATTATGGGTAAAGTAGTTGCAACAAGAAGGTGGGGTATCCCTAGAAGAAGGAAGATGGATAAAACAGTTACAAGTTGGCCCCTAAAGGAAGGAACTTGGGAAGTATAAATAAAAGATCAAGAGACTCCCATTAGCACCTATTGAGCACATTGAATATCTATCTTGTGAAATGTTTTTCGCAGGTACTCAATGACATATCTAAGGTAGCTGCATAAAGTTGATAGTTCTGTAGTCATGGTAGTTATGTAGCCACAGGTTTTGGTAGCGATAGAAATTCAATAGTTTTGTAGCTGCAGGTGGTTCTATAGCCACATGTTTTGATAACTATAGAAAGTGGAAGTTCTGGTAGCTACGGGTGGTTTTGTAGCTACAGTTTTTGGTAGCTATAGAAAGTGGTAGTTTGGGTAGCTGCGGGTGGTTTTGTATACCTAGGTTTCAATGGCTAAAGAAAGAGACAATTTCGGTAGCCGCAGGTGATATGGCAGTTGCAGAAAGTTTGCAGTTCGGTAGCCACTTCAGACTTGCACATTGGATAGTTCCAATTGTTGCATGGTATGGTACATGTATTGATGATGATGCAACAAGGTTGCTACATGATAAAGGTATGTGTATATGAATATTTGGAAGTTTATATATTGGTAACGTTATGGATCATATTAGTGGCATAGATTGGTGATATTTTGGATATTATGGTTAATGCTTGATGCACATGTTGAGAGTTTTGGTACTTATTTAGTACATGGTTTATGGAATATCTTGTGGTACATGTGTGAAGCATGTCATATGGTACATTTTTTAGGAAGTTTGGTTGAGTTGTATTATTGAATATATTGGTACAAGTTGAGGCTGCATAAGAGTGAGGGTTTGATACATGGTTGACGTGATAGTTCATTAGACTTGTTTCATGGATGGTATGACACATGATTAAGGAATATATGTGAGGCCCCTTCTGGTTTATCGTTGTGTATGTTTGAGGTTCATGCTTTGGTTTTATTCTTGAGACATATCCTTGGTACATTGTATATGGTTTTTATGGTTCATTGTTAGAGGAACATCTTTGTGATATTGGAATATACTTGAGTCATATACTTGGTATATGATCTTGGTTTATTATTACGCATGCTTGAGGTTTTGGTTTATACATTGATGCATATGTTGGTAAAAAGTTGATGAATTTTGTACATGGTTGATGGTTGATGTGCATGGTTGTTGGTTGAGGTACATGGTATAGGTGTTGGTGCATGGTTGATACACTTGTTGTTGTACATGTGTTGGTGCATGGTTGATGCACTTGTTGTGGTACATGTTGTGGTACACGATTGATGCTTGGTAGGGTACAGGTTGATGGTTTGGTACATTCTTGGTCAAGGCATGTGTTGGTGATGTTGGAAATCTAGTTGAGAGGTGTCCTTGGTACATGATCCACATGAGAGGATTTGGTTGAGTATCAATGGCAATGACAGTTTGGACATGTTGGTGAGTGAAAGGTTGACATTGACAGTGGCAGTGATAGTGGTAGTGAAGATGACAGTGACAGTGGTAGTGATTGTGGTAGTTATAGTTGGTCTACACTTATATTTCAAGGTGGTTGGACGAGGCAAGGAAATGGCGTTGTAGCCTCCTTTTGGTTGGTGTCAGAGAACTTAGGAGGTTGTAGCCTCCTTCTAGTTGGAGATAGAAAATTAAAGGAGTTGTTTCTTTCTTTAGATTGGAGATTGAGAATAGGGGGTTGTAGCCTCCTTCCAGTTGCAGCTGGAGAATTTGGAAGTTTGTGCTTTCTATGAATGTATTCTTTGATATTTAAGAAATCATTCTTTGCTTTTCTCCCATTTGGGTTTCCATGTAAATTCTGGTGTACTGTGTATTTGATGTGATGTTGCTTATGTGTATATGGTCATTATACATTGATGATATATTGTTGATAAAGTTAACATATATATAATGTAGTTGAAAGTGGTAAAAGTGCTCATACTGATTCACTGCCTCCCCCCCCTAGTATTCCAACAATGGAAAGGCATGGAACGACTAGGCAATGCATGGATTAATAAGGCCTTGAAGTTATGTTGTTTTCCATGCAATCCAAAATAAATTATGGATCAATAGTATAATGAAACTACACCATAAGGATGGAACATAAACCTATTTAGTGACATCCCTTTCTATGTAAATCCTATTAATTATGATAATATGTGTTTCACAACTATGGAAATACCTTAGATTCGTGTTTCAAGTTTTTTGGATGATTTTTTGGTTAGGAATTCATGGATAATCATTGATTTACCTAGTAAGTGTTCTTTCTAAGTCGTTGATGGTTATTTCTTGAATGTATTAAATAAAGGTTTTATCAAAGTGGTTATGTTGCATGTTATCTTGTATTCTTCTTGAATTAAACTTGTCTTGAAACCCTCAATTTTGTGGTTATATTAGGAATTACCCTCAATTTCCAACCTTGTTAGCTTGACGCCTAGGGTTTAATTATCATCTTTCACCCTTAGAATACACCTTGACACCTTTTATTACATTTATTTCATAATTTTCAGCCCTTTAGGGCTTGATGTCTTGAATATTCTAGGGCTATTATGTGGTATCTTCCATTTCAATAAGCATTTGTTATATAAACCCTAGTTTATTATTGCATTTTTAGCCCCCTTTCATTGCATGATTACCTATTTTAAGGGATGTTATATTTGTCTTATCGTAACTTTTCATATTGTTGAAGTTAAACATCTTAATCACAAGTTTTATAACAACTATAGTTTCCTTATTGATTTGTGTTGTTTGGGACTTCCCATTGACTTGTTTGAACTTAGTTAATATCATTTATTGGATTGGAAAGGCATGAGAATGACATGGAAATGGCATGCCATGGCATTGATTGGCAAGACATATCAATGGAATTGCATGAAAATGGCATGGAAAGGAATGAAAATGACATGGAAATGACAAAGGCATGGAAAGGCATGACAATGGCATGGAAATGGCATGGTTTGGAAAGCCATGGAAAGCCATGACAATGACATGGAATGTCATGTCATGGAGAGGTAAGGTATGACATGGAATGGATTGGAAATGAATGGCATGGCAAGACATGGAATGACATGGCATGGCAAGGCATGGGATGACAAGGAAAGGCATGCAATGGCATGGCATGGCTTGGAAAGGCATGGAAAGGCAATGCATGCCATAGAAAGGAATGGAAAGGCATGAAATGGAAAGACAAGGCATGCAATGACATGTCATGGAAAGGAAAGGCATGCCATGCCATGGCTTGGAAAGGAATTCCATGACATGATGTGGCAAGGAAAGTGTTGGCAGCCAATTCACATTTTTTTTACTGTTTTATAAGTTGCCTTCACCAATGTTTTGCAAACATTAATTTTTCGTCGCAATTCTCAAATAAACGACATTTTTATTTTTTGCGACATTTGCGCATTTACCTTCATTTTTGTTTTCACGACTGTAAGCGTGAAAACTTGATCTTTTGAAGTCGCATTAGAATCATTATTGAATTGTCATTATCATTCTTGTCGATATGCCCATTGTTCTTACAGTTGGCAAGGCTTTTGATCTGCACTCATTTGACATTCTTTGATTGATATTGTAGTTTCGTCTCATGAGTGATTAAGTTTGTGATTCATTGGTGATTGGATTTATATGTTTTTTGATTTGATTTACTTGACCACTGGTTTCATAAAATATATAGGTGTTATGGTTAAACCCTTGATATATTTCATTTGATATGACACCTAGTTCAAAACGCATTGGCACATTCGTTAAACTCTTGATATGAATTGTTACAACACATGTCACATACTCAAAACATTGGTATTGGTTTCGATTTGTATGTTGGTTTTAAATCTATGGAATAATGTTTGATTGCGTGCATGGTTTATCCACTTACCAAAGGTTTCAATGGATTGATTGAAATGGCATAGTTATAACACATGTGCGTTGTGATTTGTATAGTTGAAAGTGCCGACAGTTGTACCTTGGCAATAACTATTATGCATGGCCAATGAATAGCTCCACCACCTTCGCACGATGCCATTAATGCCTATCCCTTATCCCTGTTTCACCTCTGCTAGCATTGGGTAGCCCTTCGTGCACTCTGGCCCTGTGTATGCTATGATTCAAACCCTGGACTTACTGTGTGCTCTTCTCCATGGCACCGGTGGTGCGAATCAAGCCAAACGATAGCCAAGCCTTGCTACTGTTCGACAATGCCCAGAAAGACTTAGAGGATAGCGGTTGGATCACCTTTGTACAACTATTCGAGGGTTTTAATCGATTTGTTGCACAACAATTCACCCTGACTTTTGATGGCTGTAGGGCCAAGGTGGGTGACATTCAGTTGGAAATCAGTGAAGAGTTCATTAGCTCTGCCACCGGGTTAGCAGCCATGGGCTAGCATTGGTTTAAAAATTCTAAATTGGAGGAGGTGCCATGGCCACTACTGTTTGTCTCACGAAAGGTCACATCCTGTGACAGAGGTATGCCGATTTCCATACTTAAACCACGATGGCATGATCTTTTGATGGTGGTCAAACAAATCGTGACCTATGAGGGTTGATATGGACTCGTTTTTCTCTATCACCTTCGAATGTTAATGAATTTTATAGGGTATCCATTAAATATGCCTTTTTACTTCCAGCGTAGCCTCTATAAAATGTCAAAAAGGTTTAAAAGAGAAAAGGCCGATAGTAGCCTGTTCCACCATGGCCTAATCAAACTCATCGTTGTTCATCACTTAAATCTCCACGGTTATAGCTGGCAAGCTTTTATCTCTCGAAACGGTTTTGTTGATGTAGAGCCTGGCCAGGTTGACAAGCCTATGGTTAGTGAAACCAAGGTCGAGCCACCCGTTCCCTTCCATGTCCTACTGCCCTCTCCTAAACCCTCGGTCGACCCTAATATTGACTTACCCGATGTTATGACTGATAAGGCTGAGGCTATAAAAAATCCTGTGAGCAAAAAGGTTAGGGGTAACCCTACTATTGATGGAAAAGGTAAAAAGAATGCTTGACTTATCTCAAGAATGGTTAGGACTAAGCCTAAACCTAGTGCTGAGCAGAAGCCCATATTCCTTAGTGAGGATTCAGACTCTCACATAGAACGCTTCCTAGCTAGTGAGTACCCTTACTCACAGGGTCWATGCTCCGAACCACCCTATGACTTTGTTTCTAATCTACCCCCTTGCCTAAGGAACAATCCAAGCTACCYTGGGATCAAACTACCTAAYRAAACCCTCGGMAATTTAACCAAACCCTCACCTGCATTTTCGAAGCCCGGACAGTCGTCATGTGACCAATGTGATGTGTGGTTGGAACGATACTATATAGAYGTTCCCTTACTTCAATCGAAGATCCAATCAYTGGAAMACCAAGTTGCAGTGTTGACCADCCAAAGGGACAAGCTTCAAGCAACTGATAGGAAGCAGARAACCACTGGTTCCATYGTKTTTAGGAATGTYGAATYRGCTACAGCCRTYGTCAAYTCCAAARTGTCATGATCAAGYYGTYTGCTCGTCATCYASKTATGAATTTAGGTATCAATTTCGTTTTGTGAATTCCTCGGATTAATATAATGATGTGAGTTTGGTTTTCAAATAGCTYTGTCTATCATTTGAAATGGCTCTGTCATAATGTTGTTCATTCTGTACATTGTTTTCGTTTTGCTAAAATTGAATGAGGTTATGATTTGGTTAAATGATTCGGTCATACCTAGTTTAGCCTTTGATAGGTTTTCATCAGATTTGATTCGTTTGTTTGTTGAGTTAACGAAATCGATGGTTTGCTTTCGATTGGATTTGTTTGTATCTAATCTGAACATGAGGTTTTCATGCTAAATTTAGAGCACAATCATGTTTTGATTTGGTATGATTTCGTTATGGTTAGTTTGTATGTTGTGATTTTGGAACGACTTCGTGAGTTTGAATTGATGTGATGCAATCTCCTAAATCAAGAATACAACTTTGATCAACTCCGATTTGGAAAGAACGACTCTGTTTTTTTTATGGAAACAATATTCTCATTTAATCCTATGCAAAAGATATCTACGCCCGGATCATGGAACGGTTTTGATTCACAACGACTATGTTAAACCCCAACTGTTCGATTCACTCTTGTCTTGATTTGATTGCTGTGTATCTTTAGTTGGTACGATTGTTTTCATGAGCTGGATTCGTATCATAGATGCTGCTCTGCTTGATTTTAATTTGCAAAATGAATTGGTCGACATATGTTATCTCTGTCAGATTTGGTTATAATTCGTTTGAATGGAACAATTTCATTTAATGTCAATCAATTTGTTTTCCCCAAATAGCAATAACAAACGATTGAAAAAATCCTACAGATCCTGTTATCGATTGATTGATTCCATTGTTATTTTGTTTGTGGTAATTAACACACCAGTTTTGACACTATGGATCGTTCGTTTATACAGTGGTAACAAATCTGAAAATGATCCTGTTGTTTTCATTCGGTCCTGTTTCCTGTTGATGGATAAGGCAATCGATTTGTTTAACTGTATCGGTTTTAGTTTGATATCAAAGCGATTTCATTACTGTTCATTACGATTCTGTTTACCCGATTTTGTGACAACAAACGAAATAGAGTATATGCCTTTCTTTAGTCGTTTGATTGATCTTAGTCATGTTTTGATCTCAAACTAGTATGACAATTTCAATTTGAATGATTCGTTTGTCTTTCAAATAGCTATTAGATACTTGTTAATAGTTGAATTTAATTCTTGAAAGATTTGAATTGATTTTAATGTTGATTCTGTGTCTGATTTAGACCAGCTACAGAATCAGAAGATTCTGTAGCTAGTTTATAGAGTTAGATTTTTTATCATTTTTATCAACAAAATATCCCCCTAACTTGTTCATTTTTAACCCTTTTCAGGTATATCTGAATTGCATTGGGCATGCTGGACAGTCTAGGAGATATTTGTGTGATTTAGTTTTTATTTTAGGTTCCTAGTTTAGTCAGACTTGGGATAGTTTCCAGATTTTCTGTAAACAGTGCTAATAACTTTTGCAGGGATGTTTTACCTTGTAGAAAGTCTTTAAATACTTATTATTTTTTTGTAATAAGGCATCCTCACTTGTGGGAGAACCAGGCTATGGATTTATAATACAAACTGAGACAAGAATTGATGTTTTTCTACAGCTTTCACTTTCATAATATCAATCTTTTGTTTCAAGTTTATGCATGCCATTTGCATTTGATTATAGACTACTTTAGCGATCATAGTCTATTGTATAATGATATGATTTAATTAATGTGTTATCCATATCTGATTTCTTTCATTACTTAAAAAAAATACAACAATTACTTTGTTTCAGTTGTTGAATCACATATTTCTCTTCTTCATTAATTGAATCATTTTGTATAAGTCTTTGCATAGAGGTTTATCTAACTGTGAAGATTTATAAATCATAAGATTGTTGTAATTTTTATGTCTTGTTTGTCTTGTAATCATATTTGAAGAGAACTGCAGCTTTCTGTTTACAAGGAGCGCCTGGATAATTCGGTGCGGGTTTTCTCCCTCCGATCAGCTAAGACAATCATCATACACAGGACAAACCTGGAGCGTTTCTCTAGGTCAGATTGTTATTTATTTGTTTAGTTAATTTGTTAGTATAATATTAGTAGTTTAGTCAGATATATGTTTAGTTAGATTTATAGTTAGAATTAGTATATTAGTTGTTTATCTTAGTTAGTTCTATTTTATTTCTGTTCATAAAATTATAAAATCAACAAAAAATATTTATTTCTGTCTTAGGAAAGAATATTAATGAGTTTTTCAGGTTTCCATATAAATCTGTAAATTGTTAATATTGTATATTTTGTGAATAAGATTTATTTCTGTTAGTAGTTAGAGTTAGTATAGTATTAGTTAGTAGATTGTATATATATAGAATAGTTAATTATGTTTTAGTTTGTTTAATAGTTCTTTTTAGTTAGATTAGTTTATTAGTTTGTTTAATAGTTAGTTTTAGTTAGATTAGTTAGTTTAGAGTAGTTTTTATTTTTTTGTTTTCTTAGGACTTAGATCGGCTAACGGAGCCACTAAACTTGTCAGGGTGGTTCATCCCAAATGGCTTGGGTTATTAGACAACCCCGAACCGGTTCCACTCTCCCAGTTGACCGACAATCAATTTTTCCCGTCAACAAATGGCGCTAGAAGGAGGGCCTGAAATTAATTAATGGCACGAGGCGGTCGCAAGACTCCTCCACCA
>JZKD02S1676042.1:71999-88208 GCA_000966675.3 Picea glauca
TATACATGAGGGCTCTCCACAAGTTCTCTGCTTGCTCTCCTTGCTCTTGAATGAATGATAATACAATAATACAAAGGAGGGTGCCTATATTCCATTTGCCCTCTCGAATTCTACAACTATCAACTCTACAATAAATTCCTATCTAACAACATTAAAACTATTAAATGCCTCAGCTACCTAAGGACGTGAGCTTAAAGGCTCAAGGTCCATTTACAATATACATAGTGCGCTTCTTATGAATGCTTTCATTCAAAAGGGCGGCGCAACACTTTCCAAAGCATTTCAAAATTATATGTGCTGGCGCTATCCAGCTGTATTTTCTTTCTCCACGCGCTGGCTCGCTTGATGAGGTGTGGATGCTCCTGCATCATACTCGGCTCAAAAGATTTCATGGGCTCCTGTCCATGAGCTCTTGCACAATTTGCCCATGTTTTTGTATAACTGCCTCTGTCTCCCAGCTGGCATCCTCCACTGGGTGATTCTTTCACTTCACTAGGTATTCAAAATACTACTTCCTCCTGGTCTTCCTTCCCACTCGCTTGTCCAGTATGCACTCCATCTACGGCTTCTGTGCAACTGGTAATTGTTTTTTCCACTGGATCACTGGTTCCTCAGTTCCAGTGTTTTCTTCTTCAGCCCTGTACGGGTATAAATATGAAATGTTAAAAATTGGAGATATCCCGATGCCATCTGGCAACTCAAGATCGTATGCATTCTCCCCGAATTTCTTCAGGATCCTGCATGGTTGGATCTTTTTCATCTTGAGTTTATTATATGTTCCCCTCAGGAACCTTTCCTTTCTTAAGTGTGCCAGAACCATGTCCCCAACTTCAAACTGAATTTGTCTCTTCCTCTGGTCGGCTCTGTGCTTATACTCTTGATTCGCCTGTTGCAGTCGCTGCTTCACCTGTGTGTGAAGTTCTTCCATCGCTTCAGCGAACTCTTCATCACGAGTGCTGCTAGTTTTAGCCTGTCCTGGCTCCCTGAGCTCAGAAATGCCCCTCGGCTGTGTCCCATACAAAATATGGAACGGGCTTCTTCCTGTACTCCGATTCATCGAATCGTTGTACGTGAATTCTGCCTGTGGTAAAATATGGTCCCAACTGCTATGGTGATCTGTCACCAAGCTTCTCAATAAATCCCCTAAGCTCCTGTTCACCACCTCTGTCTGCCCATCTGTCTGCGGATGGTAAGCATAACTAAATGCCAACTCAGTCCCTAGCTTCTTCCATAGCGTCCTCCAAAATTGACCTATGAATTTCGTGTCCCGATCCGAGACTATGCTTCTTGGCAACCCATGCAATCTGACAATTTCTTTGAAAAACAGATTTGCGATGTGCGTCACATCACTGGTCTTCTGACACGGAATAAAATGTGCCATTTTAGAAAACCTATCCACCACTACAAAGATGGAATCAACTCCCCTCTGCGTCCTCGACAGTCCTAGCACAAAATCCATACTGATCGCCTCCCACAGCCTCTTTAGTATAGGTAACGGCTGATAGAACCCTGTGTTCTTATTTTGGCCCTTCGCATGTTGGCATATTCTGCACCTGTCCACAAATATCTTTACATCAGTGCGCATCCCTGGCCAATAATATGATTCGCTCAGTTTGGCGAACATTTTTTCATGCCCGAAATGACCTGCTAAGCCTTCGCTGTGCTTTTCCTTCACCAAATTCTCTCTCATGAAGCAATTCGGTATGCACAATTGATTGCCCCAAAATAACAATCCTTCTTGGATCAGGAAATCAATCCATGAGCTCTGATCTTTGAGAACCAGATTCTCAGCTGCCTCATATGCTTCTGCAAAATCTGCATCACCTGCATACATATCTTTCAGATTTTCAAAACCCAGCGTCTTGACTCTGAATTTCTGCAGCAACAAACATTTCCTGCTCAAAGCATCAGCTACTTTGTTAGTGAAATGTGTTTGATTACAAATGTAAAATTTTGCATGTACTCTACCCATTTCGCATGCTTCTGGTTCAACTTCTCCTACTGACTTATGAACTGCAATGCATGGTTATCGCTGTACAAAATGAATTCCTTGGGTATTTAGTAATGCCTCCACTTTTTCAATGCCTGTATGATGGCATAAAACTCTTTGTCGTATGTGGATTATTTCAGTTTCGCATCATCCAGCTTCTCGCTGTAATATGCCACAGGTCTGTCATCTTGACTCAGGACCCCTCCAACATCATACCCACTGGCATCACATTTCACCTGAAATGTTTTCTGAAAATCAGGCAACACCAACACCGGTTGCTCTGTAATCTTTCGCTTCAACAGATTGAATCTCCTTTCAGCCTCGACTGTCCAATGGAAAACCTTATGCCTCTTCTTCACAGTGTCCATCATAGCGGCGCTTATTCCACTGAAATTTCTAATAAATTTTCTGTAGAAACTAGCTAAACCATGGAAGCTTCTTACCTCAAAAACATTTCTCGGCGATGGCCAATTCCTAATCACTTCTACCTTCTCAGGATCCATCTTTAATTCATTTGCTGAAATTACAAAACCCAAATAAATGAGTTCTGTTTGCATGAAGGAACATTTCTTCAAATTGATCAGCAGCTTCTCCTGCTGTAGCCTTCTCATCACAATGGCTAAATGTCTCAAATGCTCAGCCTTGGTCTTGCTGAAAATTAATAAGTCATCCAAATATACGACCACAAATTTGCTAATGAATTCCCATAGGACTTCATTCATTAGCCTCATGAAAGTGCTTGGCGCGTTTGTTAACCCAAATGACATGAACAGCCATTCGTACAAACATTTGTTTGTTTTGAATGCTGTCTTCCATTCATCTCCTTCTCTCATCCGGATCTGGTGATATCCGCTCTTGAGATCAATTTTTGAAAAATAATTTGCCCCGCTCAGGAAATCCATCAAGTCATCCATTCTCGGCAGTGGAAATCTATACCTGATGGTGATTTTATTTATCGCCTTGGAGTCTGTACACATTCTCCAGCCTCCATCCTTCTTCAGACTTAGCATTGTCGGAATAGCACACAGACTCAGACTCTCTCTGACCAGTCCTTTATCCAACAGATCCTGTACCTGCTTCTTGACCTCCTCGTTCTCCTGAGGTGTCAACCTATACGCTACCTTGTTTGGCAAACTTTCTCTGGGTATGAGGTCAATGTGGTGACTCACACTCCGCATCGGTGGCAACGAATGAGGTAGTTTTTCCACGATGATATCAGCGAACTCTCCCAACAGTTCCCGAATCTCCTCTGGTAAGTCATCCACTCTTGTGCTTGTTAGGACAATTCTTGGCTTCCTGACAACAAAGAATTGTGGATCTTCGTTCTTCTCCATCTCCGTGAGAAGTTCCTTCCCACTCATGAGAAGTATGGTACTGGTTACTTCTGGATTCACTTCTTTGTCTTTTATCGGAAGCAATCTGTGTATTCTCCCATCCTTCTCCAAGGTGTATGTGTTCATCCTCCCATCATGAACAACATTTCTGTCATACTGCCATGGTCTACCCAGCAATATGTGACATACATCCATGGGAATAACATCACACAGAATCTCATCATGGTAATTCCCAATTTTGAATTTAACTAAGCATTGTTTAGTGACACTTACCCGGTGTCCTTTCTGTAACCACGAGACTTTATACGGACTCAGGTGCTTAGTTGTTTCCAGCTCCAATTTTTCCACCATCTCGGTTGAAACGAGATTATCAGTGCTTCCGCTGTCCACAATGACTTTGCACTTTCGATCCTTGGCTGTGCAAGCTGTTCTGAACAGTCTGCTCCTCTGCACTGCGCTGTCCACCTCCTTATCGGGTGTCAAAAGAATTTTATGCGTTCCGAGCGATCGTCCGCTGTCAACATCTTCGCTCTCAGCATCACGTCTCTGTGCCTCAGTGATGTGAGCTTCATTTCTGTCCATTTTCCTATCTGGACAATCGACGACTTTGTGTCCGTCTTTTCCACATGTAAAACATGTGATAACTCCTCCTCGACCTCTTCCTCTACCTCGGGTACGAGGAATTATGTTGACATCAGCATAACCACCACTCTGCTCTGCATGCTGCCTCCTCGTCTCAGCATATTGCTGCCTCTATTCAGTTTGTGGCTGCCTCTGCTGTGAGGTTCCACCTCTCTCAGTCTTACCCTGAGGTCTCTTCCATTCCTCCTTGGGATTCTGCGTTCTTTCTTGGGAAACCACCTTGCCTCTGGGCTGGCTTCTGCCTCTCCCTCGCTGACCTTGATTGCGTCTCAGCTTCTCTTCGGCTTTTAAAGCCATCTGGTATGCATCCTCAACTGTTCGGATGGTCAACATGCTTAGCTCGTCCTGAATGTCGTACCTTAATCCATTTAGGTATCTTGCCACCTTTTCGTCATCACTTTTCCGATGACCAGCTCTGATATTGAGCCTGTAGAACTCCTCGGTGTATTCTTTTACCGTCATCAACTTCTGTCTCAGGTTCTGCATTCGCCTGAACAGAGTGATCTGGTAATCTCTTGGGATGAACTTCGCTTTCATCTTAGTGATCATCCTATCCCAGCTCTTGATTTTCTGTTTACCTTTGCAGCGCCTATCAGCCTACAACTCATCCCACCATAAGGCTGCATGTCCTTTCAACTTGGTAACAGCATGCCTTACCTTCTTATCCTCTTCGATATCTTCATAATTGAAGTAGGTGTCGAGTGCTCAGATCCAATCCAACAACTCTTCTGCATTTAGACTCCCCTCATAGACGAGAATGTCCATTTTTGTCTTCGAGCTCATTCTAGAAATGGCTCTGATCAACCTCTCTGTTGATGTGTCCTCTGTTGAGACCTCTTTTGCATCGTGTCCAGCTTCCTCTTCCACCTCAGAATCGCTGAACTCTCCAGCGCCGACCCCACGCCTTTGGGTGGTCTCCATTTCTTTGAGTCTCGCCCTGAGATCTCGTATTTGGCGCTCCATCTCTGGGTTTCCTGCTGGCCTTCCTCTTCTTTGGGCGTCCCTGTCTTCTCGATCAGGTGATTGCCTTTCTCTTCTGGGCGGCATTTTATCTTCTCTGTCTCTGCTATAGAAAGCAAAGATACTCCTGCTCTGATACCACTCTGACGCAAGTCATGTGTATCAATGTGCTCTTCCTTTTTCCTTCCCTTCTCTTGCCTGAAATACACAGACAAGATGAGAGGCTCTGATACCACTATGACGCTCACTGCCCCTCAGCGAACAACCGCTTTCATCAGGACCTCCTCCACACCGGCCCGGAGAGCTACTATGCTTTCCCCAAATCCCGTATCGGAACTCTCCGTCACCCACAGGTTGCTCCTTCGCGCCTCGTGAGATCGAAATTCGCGATCACAGTTCACATGCAACTCCAAACCCCGAACCCCGACAGGTCAACGGGTCAACGCCCCTTTCCTTTCGCGGGTTTCCCTATCGGAATATCGCCACTCGCGATGTCAAAAGCCTGACTTCCCAACCTCCGAGCCCCGAGGTGCCGATTCTCCGATACTGCGCCACCTGTCCTTCACTAAACCTCGGGGTCCCACGTTGCCACGTCACCTCCTTTCTCCGTGTGATTGGGAATCGCGGGATCGTGCTTTCGCCGTTCACAATCCTTTGCACAATAAAACTCCGAACGCCAAATCCCGACTCTCTTGGATCTGATGCCACGTGTCCCGTGGCAATCGACGACTCCCGTTGACTCGGGAAATCACGACTCGTGATTTTGATGAGTAAACTCTTACCTCACCAAATGCTGAATACCGATATGTGATGGCTTGATCCTTTGTGCACCTGCGAGTTAACTCCCTCGCAACTCCTCTCAGATCTAACGGTCAGCGGGATTTCGCGATTCTCCTCCGCGAACCCTGGCTGTTGATTCTCCACCTTGAAATCCTTCTGTTCCAAAACTCTGCCTGTTGGAACTTCTCCTGGGTCTGTTCCCACTGATTCCGCAAAGGAACTATCCCTCTTGAGCTTAATCTCTCTTTGACTCCTTCAGAACTCTTTACGCACGCTTTTTGTGCTCGACCTCCAACAATTCTCAAAGTGTTGAAGTCATTTTGATCCTGGGCACTCGTATCCACAGTGGTCCCTGTCTTCCTTTGCTCAGACTAACTGCTGAGAATTCTATTCCAGCCTGCACTCCTCCTGCACGGCTCCAATAACCCAAATTCAGCCTCTGGGTGAACGAGAATGAGAGCTTAACTGCTGAGCCTCATCAACGCACTCTATGGGGATGAATTCGACTGCACTCTATGCAGGAATCTCCCGACTCAAACAGAGAAACAATTGAAACTCATTCTCTTCTCTCTCAGACTTCTATAAATCTCTGAAGTCACCTGCAAAGCATATTCAAAGCAAATGCATATAAAATGAAACAAACATTCACCAGCACATAAGCACATACACAGAGAAAACAACACCAGCCATGAAATTGAATTAAAGCTCTTCCTATTAATCCAATCTGTACATGAGGGCTCTCCACAAGTTCTCTTCTTGCTCTCCTTGCTCTTGAATGAATGATAATACAATAATACAAAGGAGGGTGCCTATATTTCGTTTTCCCTCTCGAATTCTACAACTATAAACTCTACAATAAATTCCTATCTAACAACATTAAAACTATTAAATGCCTCAACTACCTAAGGACGTGAGCTTAAAGGCTCAAGGTCCATTTATAATATACATAGTGCGCTTCTTATGAATGCTTTCATTCAAAAGGGTGGCGCAACACTTTCCAAAGCATTTCAAAATTATATGTGTTGGCACTATCCAGCTGTATTTTCTTTCTCCACGCGCTGGCTCGCTTGATGAGGTGTGGATTCTCCTGCATCACATTCTTCCATTACTTGTTTTATAGTTGGATCATAATCACATGGTTGTTGGAAATGAGATCAATGGGCATAAGATAAAGGTTAATATGGATTTTTTTCATTTAAATTGAAATGTGGGGGAGTTGTTATGAATTAATATTATCAAAAGAGTTCTAAGAGTATTGGTTTGGTAACCATAAAACCACCACTACAAATAGATAAGTTGAAGTATGGGAGTCCAAACCATTAAAATAATATTTTATTCAAGCATTGCAAAGAAGAACACTCAGAGTCACAAGCTACCAAAAGAGTTTATGATAATTGTCATTGTCTTAGTCTTGAAAGCATTTATAGGAACATCAACGTCGAACGAGTTTCTAATTTCTCAAGACTCCATGTAGGTGAAATGGATAGGCTATAATTCTACCATTTATGGATCAAACATTTTCATCTAGAGGTAAAATTTCAATACACCAAAAGCCATAATTTGACAAAAAAATGTATATTCCTACATTTACAATCTAACTAAATGAGAGAATGGGGGTGTAAAATGTTATGAGACATATATAAATCAGTTGAGATATCTACACCTCACCTATATAGGAGTACATATGACTATCATATCAAGAATACACTTTATTTGAGACCAACTACCCCTCTACCCAATGGCCTTGTAAATATTGTCTTCTAAAGAAAGAAAAAAATAAAACACTAGATTCATGGACTAATACATAAGGGACAAATTTCACCGAGATATTCACCCCATGGGAGTCCAATTATGATGGTTTAGAAGAAGGATGAAACATGACAACATTGTATTGACTACACATCCTTGAAAAAATAATGGCCAAGAATTGATACCCCGTCCTCTAAATTGATGATATATTCGATCAACTCAAAGCCATAATTTTTTTCCCAATAAGATTGGCCTTAAGTTAGGATACCACCAAGTTCCAATTAAGAAAACCAATGTTTGGAAGATAAACCTCAAATCTAAGGAAGGTATCTTTGACCAATTGGTCATGCCCATCAACTTGATTAATCCACAAACAATTCTTATAAGGATGTTAATGGATAATATTATATGATCATTCACCTATTATTTTTGGTTGTTTACCTATATGAAATCCTCATCTTCAATAGAACCTTATAAGAGCATCTAAATCACATTCATTAAGTGTTGAGCCCCCTGTGGCAACACAAGTTATATACCAACATGGAGAAGTGATCACTTAGCATTAATATAATTAAATATCTAATGAATATCATGATCCAGGTGGATATCGGTGGCCACCCACCTTTTCCAACTAGCTCAAAACAATTTTCTGGTAATTTTGATAATTTACTATTTTTAACAGTTTTTAACTTATGAGACCATTTTGAGGGCCTAAATGAAGGTTTTTTAGGATCAATATTCTCAATGATAGCCAAAGGCTTTGATTGAGCCCCCAAATTGAATCTCCTCAACAATACATTTCCAACGAGCTATCCTGCACCCCAAACGAAGGTCGTATGCCAAAGTTACGCCCCCAAGAAGTTGATACACCAAACTACCCAAAACGGGGTCCAAAAAACTGTTGGATTTTCATCTTCCGGGGTTATGGTTTTGTATTTTATTTATGATAAAAAGGACTTTAGAGCCTCATTGTAAGATCATCTTCTCGCGAATGCGAGTAGAGGACACATCTCTCCTAAGAGATAAGCTGTAACCATTCTAGAGAGTCTTTCACTCTATATTTTTACAGTCTTTGTACATTTTCGCTCATTAATAGAAAATTGTGTATTATTGTATCTCTGTGTTTATGGTTGCATCTTTGATACATTTATGTTATGTTATTGGATATCTAAGCTATCTCTTTACATTGCTTTATTATATCTCCGCTCTCATTTCGTGCCGAAAATAATCCGGATCACATCATGATGGATATAGACAAGATGCAAGCCATCCATGATCAATCAGTGAAAAAGACACTAAAAATACTCCACAACTTCTTGAGCCTTGCCAAATTTTACTGTAGGTAAATGATGGATGTATATCATATTTTTTGGTCCCTAATTCATATGAAAAATGATAGAATCAAGGCCAAGTTTGTTTGGGACAAGGAACAACTTAAATAATTCGAGGTGTTGAAGTGTCAACTATGCTCAACTCAAATCGTCATTACGTCAAATCTGCAACAACTATTCGACATTGAGATAGACACCTCAAATTATGTCATCAGTGAAATTCTCATTCAACATGGGCATCCCGTGACTTATCAAAAAAAGATATTGGTTGATTTTTTTCACAAATACCTCACTTTAATACAGATCTTTACTCAATTGTACTCTAGGTCTATCAATAGTCAAAGAATTATACTCCGGGAAAGGAAACAAACATCAACACTGACCATAATCGTATGTAACTTATGCAGACTCATGGCAAGTTCTAGAATGACCATCATCATGAGTGGTCTACGTACTTCAATGAGTTTTACCAAAAAATCATCATTCAATTTGTTAAATTCATCAGTCGATCTCTAAAGATGAAAGTAACCACAATTCTAAATTCATGTGGACATGAGTCATTAGATTGGTCCTAGATGTATAACATTGATCCTAATTTCACTGCTACATTTAAGACAATAGTTGTAGGTAAACAAATGCCAAACTTCCACCTTCGGGATGGACTAATGTGCCATCTGTTCCATCTCTATGCACCCTCAAGTGAGCATGAGAATATGATTTTGGAGGCACACTACGTTTGGGTGGAAAATCAATTCATCAAGGAGAAGACAATAGAAATGGTACAAAATTAATTATATTTCCAAATATTTCCATGATGTTACTACATACATCATATCATATTCCACATGTGACATTTCCATGCCAACAATCAAGGAGGAATTGTACACTCCACTACCCCTCAATCACGTATGGTCACACTTGTGTTATTGTACTTCTTGGTAGATTCTCTAAGATGGAAATTATATCACCATGTAAGATGAGCATCACAATAGAAGACATTACTAACCTCTTATTTGATAATCTATGGGTTTACTTTGGGTGCTAAAGACCATTGTATTAGACATGGAGATCAATGTCTTCAGTATTTTTTGGTCCAAGCTTTGGTCCATGGTGGAAACCAAGATGACCAAATAGATTGCTTCCATACAAGGATGAATGGACAAACAAAGGTAGTCAAAATATTTATTTTACATCTCTTCAATATGTACAACTCCAGACATCCCCTCACATGAGATTAAACCCTACCCTATGTTCAACGTAGTGAGAATAAAACTCTCCTCACCTTTATTGCACATAAGCCTTTTTAGGTGTACTAAGTGTTTCAATGCCATAATTTATGTAACCATACCCATTGCATTAGGATAGGAAGAGTAATCCCATGCTCATAATGAGGTAAAAAAATGCAGCCAAATTTATTAAATATATCCAACACATCTAGTAACAAGTTCAAGGTAATCCATAGAAATCCAACATTGAATACAAGCAACAACACAATTAGCATTGCGTATACCACAAGTTTCATTTTTCTATGATAAGGTATGGTTGCACTTGTAGAAAGAGAGACTTGTAGGCCCCCACAATGATCTCAAAGCACTCTGATATGAGACTTAGATTACCGACAATGTTTCCAATGAGAATATTTTTAAATTGAATCTTTCACCCTTTCTTCGATTATACCCTATCTTTAATGTGGACCTACTTTGACCATACTTTCTTCTTATATTACACACCTCAAAGGTGACATATAAATTCATAAATATAGATATCAACCATGAAAAAAATGATCAATCTATAGTGGTTTAGATCATGGACACCAAGGTGAAGAGCACCCTCCAACATAATATACAACTTTTTCAAGTTGTCAAAGTAGGGAAAATGGTTCACCAATAGCAAATCTAGTAGAAATTCCCTATCTAGTATAGGAACTTCCTACTAGGGAGATCATTGTTTCTTAATCGGGAAGCACTAATTTGAATGGCCATCCAAGGTCATCTAAAAAGTGGTCCTAATATTAGTAGTTTTCAAGTCTCAACTTTTGATGCATTTTTTTAATCCTTCTCATGTATTTTCAAGATTCACACTTAAATAAGGGCATTCACATCAGTGTGGAAATTCTCTTTCCAAAGAGTTGAAGAAAAACAAAATTGAAGCAATAAGTGAACCTGTTATTTCCCCCAAAAAAACTCCTCTTTTTCATATAACTCATCTTTCTCAAGAATAACATCACACTTAGTCCTAATTGCACATTAGGATTTGGTTTCTTAGATCTTAGGGGTTTTGTCTCTTTGGCATAACTCATCTTTCTCAAGAATAACATCACACTTAGTCCTAATTGCACATTAGGATTTGGTTTCTTAGATCTTAGGGTTTTTGTCTCTTTGGCATTATTATAAAATGTAGTTCCAACCTCTTTTTATGGGAATTTTAGTGAATGAATGTAGCATACATAGAGATAGCTACTACCATTCTAGCCATTGTACTTTACACAATTTTCTCCATTTTTTCACTAATAGAAATTGGATTGTATCATTTGATGTATTTATGTTTTGTTTTCACACCATCCTCGATTTTGTTCACAACTTCATCTTAATCATCATGAATTTGATCTAGTTTCTTGTTAGTTGGAAATGTTTTATTTCAATTCTTTGACATCCACAAATTTATTTGTGCATGCTTTTTAGGAGGTCCACTTGGTCGGACTCTTTTTAACCCTTTTTAGTTTTTTCATATAGTGTGAACCATAGATTCTTCATAACATATTATGCTTATCTCCCATCGCCTATAGATGGGAGGGGATACTTTCCTAGAATTACATGCAATGTGCCTATGGAACCAATGTTTCCAAAATTAAATGTTTTGGATCAATTCACATGAAAAGATCAACAGTTTATCTAGCTAGCGATTATCCGAGTGTTCATCAATTCCCTTAGCAAATTCCCAAATTATCTAAGTCACCTTTAATGTCTTTGTTAAAGGTCTTCAAAGTTACTATCTTACATGTTGATACTATGTAAAATTGACATCAAACTTGCAATCTAGCTTTCTTGTTCTCACTTCTCATGCTCTTGGACTACTAGGATATGTTTCCTTCTTTGACTCTCCACCAATGGGAGGCTCTTCAACAAAAATTCACCTCTTCATTGGCTTGGTCTCTTCCTTGTTGGATTAGTTGGCTTCTCTAAGATCGCTTCGACTTTGTCCCATCCTCGCATTGAGGTCTTACGACATCACCACCTCAAAGGAGGTTCTATCACAACTTATGGGTGAGGAAAGTACCTTCTAACTAAGAGCACTTGGGTTACCATACTTACATCTATGGTGTAATATTTTGTGTAGATTATTGCTTGTGTATTTATTTCATTTACTATATTTGAAAATAGTAGTTTCAGATTTGTTGGGGAGAAGCACAACCAAGTATGTTAGAATGTTCTCTTCTATTTCTTAGTTACTTGTTCTATTTGTTAATTTCCTAGTCCAAGTAGCTTTTCATTTACTTTTTGATTTAGCCCAAAATCTAATTAACAATTCTTGTTCATCAAGATTAAATAATAAATCCTAACATGCTTCCCTCATTTTCTTTTTAACCATCAATAAGGGGTAATGGATTTAATTCTTATGGCTGGCTAGGATTGCATCTCCCCCTCATTCTTTCACTTCATTTCTCTTTTTCTTTTGATTGATGCACATAGATATTTAACACACTAAAATATCTAAGGAGAATAAACCCTATTTTGCTCCCGTTTTGTTTTTTAATTATGTCAAAGGCGTATACCTATTGACAATGGGCTAATCTAAAATTTTAATCTGATGACTACCAATTGAAGATGCTGGCATATTCTTAGTCGTCCTCCCAAATCAATGAATGCGATTTATTCTTCATAACTTCCTTGTATTTTTTAATGCATCAGTTAACCTGTTTACTTTTTAACATTTACTTAGCCTTTGGGATTACCACGTTTAGATTTGCTCAGCTGTAGATGCGTTTCATTTTCTGAGCGTTTCATTTCTGACTTTCCTCAACTATCAGCATGTTTCATTTTCATTTTCTGGGTATGGACATGTTTCATTTTCCAGTTATCCGCGCATTTCATATTGGATCATCAAATTCCAGTTGTCCATGCATTTCATCATTCTAGTTGCGGGAGAAAACTTTGGCATCGCCTTTCGGCGTTCATCAACCACGGTACCATGGCTGTTCTAGTTATTTAATTCATTTATATCTTATTAAAAACCTAAAAGAACAGATTGTGGTTGTAATAACCAATCTCTATAGCAATTTAATCTTAATGCACACTCGTACAAATTTCTCTTTTTTGTCGCCACATCTTTATTAGTCGCTCTCTTTTCTAAATCTTCCTGTTCCAAAATTCTGTTGATTGACTTTACACAGTCGTTACGCTCAATATTAATTACGACATTATCTGAGGACAGGGATTATAGCAGAGTATTATAAAGTTTGTAATATAAATAATAAAAATAGCTAAATGAGATGCCTTGTCTTGTTGAGTTGTAGATTCTATTCTACATATGCAGAGGAATCTTACGACTATTCTTGTCTGTATTCTTTTATTACGTTGCCAGAAAAAATTAGAGTACATTCATGCAGAAATGCTGTATCAGCGTCATCTTTACGTGGCCAGAAATTTATAGTACATTGTATCAGAAAATTATAGTATATTTATGTACAAATGTTGTATCAGCTTCATCAATGGCTGGCATTCATATATAGTGGATATTAACCACCTTGCTGAGCAGCAGCATTAAATGTTGGGATGGTTAGTACATAGGTTATTAAAGGTGGTTAATATGTAGCTTGTTAAATAGCATTGAATGTTGTATGTTGGGATGGTTAGTACATAGGTTATTAAAGGTGGTTAATATGTAGCTTGTTAAATAGCATTGAATGTTGTAGGAGGTGGATTATAAATAATTGRATCTGAAATCAATTCARATCCTGCGGTCCATAATTCAATACCATAATCTATAATCCACCTRCAACATATTACTTACATCATTGAATCTTACTTACACCATTAAATCTGAAAGCAATTCAAATCTAACCGTCTATATACCACCATTAGCAACACTCAATACTATGCTAAAACCTTGTTTAACAGGGTGTAAATATTGCTCACCTTTGGATATCATATCAACATGGTTGGCAACGCATATCTCTCAAAATTCAACGTCAGTTTTCCTTACAACAGAAAACATAATAATCATATTGTTTTTATTCCATTTATAAAGTTTCGAGGTTGAGAAACTCTCTATCAATTTGTCGTTGTGATATCATAGTTGTTGGACTGATATTCTATCATTAAATCATTCTGAATACCTAAGTTATGTTAGGTGAGTCGCTCATAGTACTAGTAATCCGTGTTGGAATTTTGATTGCAAAATAAGGGTAAATTTTTTGTTATCCTTTTGATAAAAGTATCTTATAGGTATAGAAGTTTTTAAAAGTTATTATATTATCTCTATTATGTATTTTAGATATCATTATATTATTTATCTTATTATATTATTATTAATATTTAATTTCTGTATTATAATGGTTAAGAACATGTGTTTTTTCAGTTCAAATTCGTAGCGTATGTATATTTTGATAGAGTTTACCAATAAACTAGTTGAGTAGAAGAGTTCTTATACACCAATTTGATGTCTTAAGATGACCTTAAAAATAGATTATTACTATTATTAACACTATACTTCCAATTCTATATTATATTATGTTACTATCATCAATTTTTCAAAATTTATTAGTGATTTTTTAAAATTGCAATATAAATATTTAAATGTACTAAATATATAGAAATTAACATGTATTTCATTAAAAATGATATTTTAATAATAATAATAATAATCTATTTGAACTTGTGACCTCCTAAAAGGAAACTCATGTTCTTAACCATTAGGCCCACTAAGGTTGTATTATTGAAAACTATTTTTTAAAATAAAACTTTATTACTATATAATAAAATTTTATATTAAAAGATATAACTCTATATTAAAGTTTTTGATGAAAATATAAAAAAATGATTTGATGAGTAACTTAAAAACCAAATTCAAACACTGTTAATAAAATCTAGATGCGTCCTGTGCAAAAAAAACAAAAACATTCAGAGACAATTGCCCATTTGTTCTTTGATTGCGATTTTTCCAAAAAAAGTCTGGCAAGGGATCTTGCAAAATCTATCTCATAGCTTTAATTGGCCAGGGGAAATATCATACCTCTTAGACAACTGGACCTCTTATTACAAAAATCCTTCTACAACAAACGGATCCTCAAAAGAATCTGGCCCTCTCTACCTAAATTTGTGTGTTGGTAGGTCTGGTTGGCATGGAACAAAAGTATCTTCTTGGAAGAAGTACCGGAACCAGAAAAAACCATCAAAGCCATAAGAGCTCAATTCGTTGAGTTTTTAAACTCAAGAAAAATCTCAATATTAACTGGCACTCAACTAGACAAGAAACTCAATGGATAAATCACCTGGAAATTCAATACTTCATTTCTCTTCCTCAGCCTCGCAGACCAAATTGGCAACTCCATGTACCTCCAGCAAAGTTCCAAGATTGGTTAATCTCTCAAAAATCTCATGTCCTCCTTTTTGATGGTGCCTCCAAAGGCAACCCGAGAGTCGCAAGAGTGGGAGGGGTCTTGCTCAATCCAAGGGAATTGACAGTAGCAAGATATGCCTGGAGCATGAGACATGCCTCCAACAATCAAGCGGAACAACTCGCCATGTTGAAAGGAGTTCAAATGGAAGTCGAATCGGGAGTCACCAATCTTATTATTGCAGGAGACTCTCTGATTACAATAAGAAGCATGATCACCGGTTCAAAGCCAAGAAATATTCATCTAGCTCCAATTTGGAAAAAGATCAGAGTATCCCTCACAGATTTATAGTCCGCCTCTTTCATCCACATCAAAAGGGAAAGCAACAAATGGGCAGATGAACAGGCCAACTTGGCGACAAGGCTACCACAACATTCAAGAAGCTGGTGTATCATTCTCCAGGACAACATATTAACCCACGAAGCCAAGCAGAAATCAATACTCCTCAGTAGGCAGTGGACCAGATAGAAATCTGGGAAGATAGCGAAGCTCTTCAAATCACTTCAGATCATGAGTAGGTTCAGTCAAACAAGTTCCAATTGGCAAAAATACAAGAAATGGAAGGCCCATTGGAAAATGTAATTCCCCTATTTAATGTTTTTTAAAGTATTTTTATCTTAGGAGTCTTTTACAGGACAACAACTATTAACCCCTGCTGTTTAGAAGGGAATCATAATCACGAGAAAGACAAAAGCATCAGTTATGCCCAAAATATTTAAGCAATGGCAACCAAAATATCCAAGTTTGTAATTTTTTATTTCATAGGCAAGTCTTGGTTGCCCCTTTTTAATATATTTTCTCTTAGTT
>JZKD02S1676043.1:49712-68390 GCA_000966675.3 Picea glauca
AAAAGTAACCATCATGGAGTCTTCTTTAAGCCCTTTTCAGACTCCTTAAAGATGAAAAGATTGTCGAGTGACCTTGTTTCTTCACACTCGTTAAATTGGTCCAGAAAAACGTTCCTTAGACGGGTCTCCTTTTAAGCCCTTTTCAGACCCTCTAAACATGAAAAAATTGCCGAGCGATCTTGTGATCTTTCACGCTCGTTAAACTGAAATTTGAAGTCACATATGTCCGGTGGTAGTTTACCCCTTTTTCAGTTTGGATGGTCAACTGTACGAACAAAGGAATACTCTATTGAATTTTCATTCTTTAGAAGAGTATCCTCAGGTATAATTTTATTCCTTTTTCGGGCCTAAGGGACTAAATTTACGAAAAAGAAACCCCCCCGGAGTCCATAGTTAAGCTCTTTTCAGACTCCCTAAAATTGAAAAGATCGTCGAGTGACCTTATTTTTTCACACTCGTTAAAATGGTCCAGAAGAACATTCCTGACGGAGTCCATAGTTAAGCTTTTTTCAGACTCCTTAAAAGTGAAAAAATCGCAGAGTGATCTTGTCCTTGTCACACTCGTTAAAATGGTTTTTGAATTGATGTCTAATCGGTGCTAGTTTATCCCTTTTTCGAACCGACTAGACTAGTGACGAAAAGGTGCCCCAATGGAGTTTCCTTTTATGCTTTTTCAGACTCTCTAAATATGAAAAACCACCGAGCTTCCCTTCTCTGGGCTCGTTAAACTTACATCGAATGATGTTACCATTGTGTGTTCTATAAACCGCATTTGCATACCTTATCCATCAGCCTTGTGACAGTTTGCGTCTACGTCTTAACACCTTTGGCCACTGGAGGATTTTTCCCAAGTATTATTTCCCTAGAACATCAGTATTTCCCTTTTTCCTTCAGCGTGTATGTTTGCAGTACTCGTTCCTCCATTGTAACGTAATATTCCTTTATTCTTTTTTAGAAAAATCATCAAAAAGAACAAAAAAATAAAATATACCCCAAAAAGAGGATGGGAAAAGTATTTTCTTTATTGGTAGCATAATGAGTCGCCCTTGGATAAAGCACATCTGTCTGTTTGATTCATCAGACTATGGGATGTAGTATGACCTTAGGAATCTTTGCTCGCTATACAGAGTTGTGTCCTCCATCGTTTGGTTACTCTTCCAAACATATGGAGAGTTTGCGTTGCCTCCTGCTTCGTAGACTTATGATTAACAAATATGCTGCCTGAGTCTTATGACTTGTCGTGCTATTATCCAAGGGAAGTTTGTCACTGAGCCTAAGTCGGCCCCTCTGCAACATGTCTCTTGTCCGCATACCTGGCCATCCTGAACGTCCAATCAAGTCTTTGTTCGAAATCACTGAAGCCTTCAGTCCAATCATCAAGTCCATAACCGCCGAGCCGTCGAAGACCTCTGGGTAGTGCAGTCGTACACTCATATTACACTCCTACCCAAGTTTTAGAAGACTTTGCAATTGTTTCTCAAGCTCTGAATTATATCCATCAAGCCAAATCAACTTCTAGGAGATGGATACTTTCTGTGTATATCTTTCTGATTTCGAGATGTAGCTCCACTATGTATTGTTCGTGGCTACTCTTTATAGTTATTTGACATGGATCTACAGTGTATTTGATTTGTAGCCATGGTTCTATCTTATCCCGAGCATGGGTATGCCTGCCTCGGTGAGACATTTGGTATTTTTCATATGGCACCTCATGATTCCTGATTCTTGGGCTCCCTCATTCAGCATATCAGTACAGATTGGTAAAAGATTGGTAATGTATTTCAGCCATCAAATGCTCTTCTGACCTCACACATTAGGGGGAATTTGTTATAACCCTAAATTGCACCATACATGCTTACCTGGCATCAGGCCAACTCATTTCCCTTCATTGCCAAAACATTTGCTGAGAAACCTCTTGAAAAATCCTCTTGGGGAAAGGTGCACGTGCCCTAATCCACTACTGCACGCGTTGGAACGCTGGCAGGCCTACTACTGTACGTGTTCGAATGCTGGCAGGCCTACTACTGCACGCGTTTACCTAACAAAGCACAAAAACAGGAAAGTTTAAGATGGGACAAAAAGCTATGGGTCAGTTAACTGAAACTCCCAGCCATGCCTGGCCGAGAGTTCGTCCAAAACCCTAGCTCCTTCTAGCCTATAAAGGAAGGGGTAGGGGTACCATTTGGAGGAGGAAAATTATAGCGAAGAAACTCTGCCCATTTTCCAAATCAATTTGTCCCAACCCTTTAGCCTTTCCTCAAGCTTAAAGAGAATTAACGCAAAGCAGTTGGAGGACAAAAGAAGAGGAGGAGCCCAGGATCAGGATCAAGGAGCGGTGGACAGTCTCTATCATTATTGTAAGTTGATTCATTTGGAGATTAATAAAAGAATACTTTTCCCGTCCCAATGCATGAGTTATATGTGATTTGTGTTATGTATGCTTAATTTCTAACCCTCAAGTAGAAAAATAGCATGCATGCGTAGTGTTTTGTTTTGAGTGTAGGATTAACTTTGGAAAGAGCAGTGCAAGTAAGCTGGCAAAGCGCAATGGAGGATCTACACCAAACATCAGTAAAAATGTTAGTAGTTCCTTTCCATGTATGTGTCTTGAAAGAGGGGTTTAAGTTTTGGGTGGTAGGTTAAAAGGTCATTTCTTTAATGTCAAAATCTGCATGCAAATCTACCCTAGTTTGCTAGTCCGTAGGGTATTATTGCCCAACAACACCGATGTGGCCTTTAGTGCTAAGTCAAGTGATAACAATATCTGGTTCTCTAACACTACGTCTTCATAGTGTGTCAAGAATGTTTCCAAATCATTTATTCTGTGGAAACTGGGTGGTTCCCTGATTTATGTGCCTATCCATCTTACTGCGTGATCTATTCTTGCACATCTTCGCATGGATAATTCGTGTAGCCTCTACTGCCAGTTCTCTAAACTGCTGTCATAGTCTGTTGTGCATGAAGTAATGCTCTGCCAACTGAGTACCCTGTCTGTCAAAGATTGGTGGGAAAATTTCTATGAGCAAAAGGAAACATAGGAACCATCATTATTTACAGTCACGACCACCTAAGAATCCTTTAGGGATGCTATTAAGGAGCAATACTACCCTGTCAGAAGTTATGACGACTTGCATACCAAATGGACCAAACTGTGGCAAGAAAGAGACCAAGCAGTGCCAGATTTCACAAATATCTTCCATACCTTGTGCACCAAGCTGGGTATCAAAGATTCGGAGTGACATATGGTGCTCAAGTATCACGGTGCTTTGCATAGATACATTCAGACCGAAATGGAGTTTTTGGACATCTCATCATTGGGCGCGGACAACCGATATGTCGTCAAAATCGAGCAGAAGCTCAAACAAAAGACGTGACAATTTGGGTTGGGGAACCCCTCACAACAAAAGCCAAGAAAGGGCGGCCCCAACCCACAGAACAAAGGACAGAGAAAATATGGACAGTATCAGGATAACCAGTCTAAGCCGCAAGCAAAGAAGGACACCAGAAAGACAAAGAAAGATACCAGGAAGTGGTGCGACTTCCATAAGAGCCCTTGGAATAACACTGCTAACTGCTGCTCAAAGTATATGCTGGTGGCCGAAGTGAAAACCTTTGAATCAGATGCGGGTTCTGACTCTAAGTCGGAACTAGAAAGGGGAAGATGGATCATTGATGTGGAACCCAGTGCCACCGTTTCTACCACCAAGCTCCAACATGGCGAACCAGATGAGCCAGAAGAAGGAGAGCACCCCTTCCATTCACATATGTGGGTAAAAGGCACCTCGCTGCACTTCATCGTTGATAGTGGTAGCCAGAAGAACCTCATCTCAGCAGAGGTCATCAAGTGGCTAGCCCTGCCAACAACACCGCACCCACAACCCTACACCATAAGATGGCTCCGCCAAGGAAGCGATCTCTGCGTCAACCAACAGTGTCGATTGTCGTACGACATCAAGCCCTTCAAAGACAAGGTATTGTGTGATGTTGCTCCTCTTGAAGTTTGTGATGTTCTTTTGGGCCAACCTTATTTATGGAAACCCCATGTTGTATATGAGTTTAGGCCTCATAGTATTATTATTACTTTGAACAGGAAATTGTATAGGATACCCGAGGTTGTCCCACCTAGTTCTATTTCCTTGATCTCTACTAAGCAATGAAGGAAGGTCATCTCTCAGATGGGGAAGTTTGTATTCTTCGTGATTCGCTCTCAGAAATAGAGAAAAATCACACCCACATCCAGGGTCTCTGTGACCGACCTCTCCACACAGCAGAAGCAAGTAGATAAGGTCGTGGAAGAATACTTAGATATATTTTCCTCACCTACTGGGTTACCTCTGCACTGCCAGGTCAAGCACCCCATCGATATGACCCCCGACGCACTACTACCCAATGGGCCAGTCTATCACCAATCTCTGTTAGAGAATGAGGAGATCAAGCGGTAGATCCAAGAATTGCTCCACAAGGGGCACATCTGTCCTAGCTCATCACCTTGTGGGAGCCCAATCGTGCTGGTATAGAAGAAAGATGGAACCTAGCAACTTTGCATTGATTATCAGGCTCTGAATAAAATCACAGTCAGAAACCGATACCCAATTCCCCGAATCGACGACCTCCTTGATCAACTTATGGGGGAAAAATACTTCAGTAAGATTGATTTGAAGTCTGGCTACCACCAGGTCCCAATAGAACAGACTGATGTATGGAAGACCGCCTTCAAGTCAAAGGAAGGCCTTTTTGAATGGTTGGTCATGCCCTTTGGTATGACAAATTCTCTAGCTACTTTCATGAGGATGATGGACAATATCATGCGACCATTCACCAATACTTTTGTAGTGGTGTATCTGGATGACATTCTCATTTACAAAAAAACTTGGGCCAAACACTTGCAGCATATTCAACAGGTTCTGCACACCCTGTGTCAGCACAAGATATACGCCAACTTGGAAAAATGCTCCTTCAGCATGGACAGGGTATATTACCTAGGCTACATCATTGATCAACATGGCGTACATGTGGATCCAGCCAAGATCCAAGTCATACGTGATTTGCCAGCCCCAACCACACTCACTAAGCTTTGGATCTTCTTGGGCCTTGCCAATTTCTATCACAGGTTTGTGTTGGGATTCTCCCATATTGCATGGGCCCTCAGCCAAATAACCAGGGGTGGTGGTAAGGAAAAATTTGCGTGGGGTCAGCCCCAACAAAAAGCGTTCGATGATTTGAAGCAGTGCTTATGCTCAGCCCCAGTACTTTCACTACCAGACTTGTAGTAGCCCTTTGAGATTGAGACCAATGCTTCAGCCTATGCTGTGGGTGTTGTTCTTGCGCAGCACGACCACCCCGTGGCCTATCATAGTGCAACACTATCAGATGTTGTCTGTAAGTACCCTACTTATGACAAAGAAATGTAATCCATTGTGCAAGCCTACCTCCAGTGGAGAAATTACATTCTTGGGAGGGAGACAGTCATCCACACTGATCATAAGCCACTGCAATTCATGCAGACACAAGGAAAATTGCAGAATAACCGCCATCAAAAGTGGTCCACATAATTGCAGCAATTCCACCTCAACATCAAGTATAAAATAGGAAGCACCAACTGTGTCATTGAATGCCTCAACAGACCACCAGTCATGACACTCACCACAGTGCTAGACTTCTATGGCCATGAGACCTCTCGATGGCCCCAACTCTATGAGACAGACTCAGACTTCGCGACCACCTACCAAATGTTGGGTGCAAAGACAGTTGTCGATAATTTCCATCTTCAGGATGGGTTGTTGTGTCGAATGGGCCACATATGTGTTCCATCAAGTGAGTGAGCAAATATGATATGGGAAGCCCACTATAGTTGGGTGGCAGGACACTTCAGTGTTGAAAAGACAGTGGCAATGCTACAAAAAAATTTCTACTGGTCGAAATTTTGACAGGAGGTCAAGAAGTATATCAGGTCTTGCACTGCCTACGTTATTTCCAAACCAACCACTAAGAAATAGGGCTTGTACACCCCTCTTCCTACTCTTGACAGGCCATGGGAATCCATCTCAATGGACTACATGTCAGGCCTCCCATCCACCAAGCGGGGAAATGACTGTGTTTTTATGGTTGTTGATCGCTTTTCTAAGATGGAGATTCTGGTTGCTTGCAAGAAGAGCATCATAGCATAAGCCATTGCCAATCTCTTCTTTGAATAGGTCAGGGTACATTTTGGAATCCCACAAACCATTGTCTCATATCGGGATAGTCGATTTCTCAGCACATTCTAGTCAATCCTATGGTCACTGTTGGACACCAAGCTCACCAAATCCACGGCCTTCCAACCCCAGACAGATGTCCAAACCAAGGTTGTAAATCGAATGATCATTCATATCCTGTGCATGTATAATTCCAAGAACCCTCGCACATGGGATGAGAGTCTTCCCTATGTCCAACATAGCTACAACTGAGCCCTGCATAGCTTAGCCAGCCACAACCCCTTTCAGGTGGGGTTGGGATTCCAACCATTGGGTTCCATAGATGTTGCACTTCCCCTTGTGGTCACCTCGACCGAATCCTCTCCTGCTCCAACTGAGACTGACAAATCCACCCGGTTCATTGAGAGGATCCAACACATCCTCTAATAGGTTCAAGATATCCTACAAAAGTCCAATAACAAGCACAAGCAATGCCATGATCAACATCGAGTTCCACATAAGTTTCAGGTGGGCGACAAAATTTGGTTGCACTTGCAGAAAGAACACCTTACAGGACCCCATCAGAAGCTTTGCCCACTCCGTTATGGGTCATACACCATCACCAAGGCTATGGGGGATAACGATTTTGTGCTCAACATTCCTCCTTTCCTTGGCTTGCACCTAGTGTTCAACGTGGACCTCCTTCAGCCTTATTTCCCACCATTATTGGACACCTCAAATGTAGTAGAATAGATGACGCCAATAGAGCTCAACCCTAACTACATACAATAGGCATCCATTGATCATATTGTGGACACACAGATATAGGGCACTCGACAACAAAGGATCCAGTTTTATCGAGTCGTCAAAGCAGGGCAGCTCCTGCACCAAGGCAAGTGGCTCACCTGGGGCCAAATTCAATAGAAATTTCCTCATTTGATGGGGGAACTCAACGCAATGGAGACCATTTCTTCCTAAGTATGGATAATTTATCCAGGTGGATATCAGTGGCCACCCACCTTTTCTAATTGACTCAAAACAACTTTCTCGCAATTCTGATAATTTACTATTTTTAGCATATTTTCAAGTCCTGAACTTCAAGAGCCGTTTTGAGGCCCTAAACGACGTTTTTTGGGGTAGAAATTTTGTGCAACTGTTGTATTCCTCGGATCAATCTTTCCAATGGGCTATCATATGCCTAAAACGAATATCATATGCAAAAGTTACGACCCCGGGAAGTTGATGTACTGACTTATCCAAACGGGGCCCACATGACTTTTGGCGCTTCATCTCCTAGGGTTAGGTTTTTGGATGTTTAGGGTTTTTGAAACTCCTGTTTATTGTAAAAATTCCTTGAGAGCCTCATTGTAATCATATTCTTGCGAATGAGCACAGATGTCACATATCTTCTCAAAGATAAGCTGCCACCATTCCAGCAAGCTTGTTTTCCGCTGCATTTTACAGTTTCAACTTTTTTCCTTATTGAATAGAAAACCAATTTTACTGTATCTTTGTTATTATGTGCTAAGCATGTGGTAATAATCTGTAGCCATTTTGTTCTTCTCATAAAATCCGGATCACTATAGCAGCAGTATTGTTGCAGAAAAATAGTGAAGGGTACGAGCAATCCATAGCCTTTTTCAGTAAAGCTTTAAGAGACACAACGTTGAATTATAACATTATGGAGAAACAAGCCTTCACCCTGGTAAAGGCTATAAAATATTTTAGGGTCTATATTCTCCATTCTCACACAATTGCATATGTCCCAAACACAGTGGTTAAATATATTCTGACCCAGGATAATCTGGATGGCAGAAGAGGAAAATGGATTGCGGTCATTCTGGAATACGACATTGAGATAAAACCTACTAAACTGATCAAAGGACAAGGTTTGGCCAAACTGATGGCTGATTCTAATTTCCATGCTTTAGATATTAACTTTTTGGCTATAGTATACGCACCGAAAGAGCAGGCGACTCCAAACATAAAAGAGGCATTCTTAAATTCCCCTTGGTATGCAGACCTCATTTTTGTACTCCACAATTTACATGCTCCTCCAGGTTTGACTAAGACCAAAGCTAGATTTATTAAATTGAAAGCATTGAAATTTTGTATTTTGGAAGGCAATCTCTATTGGAAAGATCCTGGTGGTATCTTTCTTAATTGCTTGTTAAAAGATGAAGCTGACAAAGTTCTTCAAGATTTCCATGTAGGAGACTATGGTGGGAACCTGAGCTGGAAGACCACGGCTAACAATATTCTGAGAGCTGGATTTTACTGGCCTACTATGTTTGTTGATGTTCACCAGAAGGTTACTTCTTGCCACCAATGTCATATTTTTGAAGGGAAAAGGAAGCTTCTTCCACTCTCAATGAAACCCATCTCTGTTAAATCTCCTTTCCAACAGTGGGGGATAGACTTCATTGGTGAAATACATCCTCCCTCTTCGGGCCAACATAAATGGATCCTCACGAACACAGACTACTTCACAAAGTGGATCGAGGTTGTACCATGCATGCAAGCTACTGACTCTGTCATCATCAAGTTTTTAGAAACTAACATTTTGTCTCGTTTTGGATGCCCCAAAAAAATTATAACTGATAATGCAGTGGATTTCAGATCCAAAAGGCTCATAGATTTTTGTAATCAATATCATATTACTTTGGGAGACTCGACGACTTATTACCCATAGGGAAATGGGTTAGCTAAGTCTTCTAACAAAATTCTGGTGAACATTCTTAGAAAGACACTACAGGAAAACAATAAATCATGGCATAACAAGTTGGTTTTCACACTCTAGGTTGACAGGATAAGCACCAAAAGATCGATCGGTATGTCTCCATACCAGTTGGTGTATGGCATTGAGGCAGTTTTTCCCCTTTCATTAGGAGTTCCTAACATGAAACTATTGCAGGGAACACAAGAAGAACCAAATGATGTCCAACGAAGAATAAATCAAATGATCCACCTAATGCAATCCAAAGAAGAAGTTTACAACAGAACTCAAGTGATCCAAGAAAATATTAAAAAGATTTATGGCAAGAGAACCAAAGAGGATAACTTTGAATTGGGTGATCTAGTTTTGAGGTGGGATTCTAGAAATGAAGTTAAAAGTAAACATGGAAAGTTTGATAGCTTGTGGAAGGGTCCTTACACCATTCAGAATTTTAGAGGAAATAATGCTTTTATACTTGCTAACAGTGATGGATCAGACCTATCGGGGGGACCTATAAATGGCAGGATGTTGAAGCATTACTTGCCACCTCAGTAGAGAGATCACCTTTCCATTCCATTGTACATATCATTTCTTTTACGAGTTGTTTTAGGTACAAGTGTTTTTGTTCAGATGTTTGAAGCCCGCAGAGAAGGCCCTAAGACACTAAAGATGTCATCAAATTTCTGGAATAAAGCAAATCAAATTACAGAAGAAGCTCTAGAAGAAATTTTTTAAGACGACAAAAAATAGGATTCTTGGCATCTCGCAAGGAGGATACCATCCCCAGGTGGATCCGTTGTTATAACCCTATAATTTATAGGATCAACTGTTGATTTTATTTTTGTTCCCTTCAGTGTTTTTGATTTGCAAAGATTACTACATCCTGAAAAAGAAAGGAAAAAGAAAAGAAAGAGAAAGAAAAGAAAATGAGAAAAGAATAAAAGAGGGCATAAAAGAAATTAAATAAATCCCCATGCAATAACAATGGCTTGATCCATACAGTCTAAGCATGGCCAAGTCCTTTTAAATTGATGTTGATAGGCTTAGTGAATAAGCTTGACTAAACTGTCTAATCTTAGTCAAGATGATAGGTTAGTTAGTGAATAAATTTGACCAAACAGCCTAATCTTGGTCAAATAGCCCCTAGGTAGAGTATTTTCTTAGTCCAATAGTCTAAGCTGGGCTAAAGGTGCAAATGATGTAGGCTAGGACATAGGCTAAACAACTTCTTTTCAATAAATATGTATGATGATTGATGAAAAATGCAAGATTTTCGATGATGAAGTGTTTTTCTAACCTCATAGTGATAAAGAGCAGAAGAAGCAGTGTGCAAAACCCATAAAAAATCATTAAACCTAAGTCTTGTGCCATATGTTGAATTGTGCCCTGGAAAATTAAAGACTAGGCCTAGATCTATGACTAAGCGGTGAGCGCCCAGATCTACAGCTCTGAAAATATTTCAGACCCCCTCGATCGTTCGACCTTTAATGGTTTGGGGGGGTCCGAAAATATGTTTAATAAGTGTTCTCAGATCTATGGCCATCCCACCAGCGCGCAATCAGACGGTCCATAGAATATTCTAGACCCCCCTGACCATTCTTCTTTTAACGGGGGGGGGTTGACATGATGTTAAACAACACGCCCAGATCAATGGCTGATACGGCTTCGCCTAGATCAGCGGTCAAAAAGGAATCCTGGACCCCCCCGACTGCTCTGCCTTTAACTGAAGGGGGGGGGTCCGGAATGAAACAAATCTAGGTGGGCCCCATCGCAACATGGTGTCACCTCATTGCATCCAAACTCCTCCTCTCCAAACATTTGTCGCCTATCAGTGTTACAATTAACCACCACCCTCTACAAGTTCCACATCACGACCCCATCAGCATGTCCCATCCATCTAACCGTTACAGGTCATAACTTCCCATTCACCTTCCAACCACTAGTGCACACATCGATCATAGGTACACTTCAGACGTCCTTCATCCTGCACTCTCACACTTTAAACAATCTATTGGCCATTTATGACTGGCCACATACCCATTGTCCATCTGACTTGTCCTTGTTCACCCAAATGGATACCCATCCACTCAAAATCAACCCTGTTTCGTTCATCTCCCATTCCATTCACATTCCCTGGGTATCAAGAGATTCATTTTCCTCCACCTCTGCAACGCCTCATCTAGCCACAACCCTTACCACTAACATTTTGTTTGAATTGCAGGTACTCTTCACAGCAATGGCTGATCCAGGTGGATATCGGTGGCCACCCACCTTTTCCAAATGGCTCAAAATGGCTTTCTGGCAATTTTGGCAATTTACTATTTTTAGCAGTTTTTTCGGGTCCTAAACTTCCAGGGCCATTTTGAGGCCCTAAACGATGTTTTTTTGGGTATGTTGCTCTCGCAAAACTTTTTATATGATGTTGTTTTTTCTCGAGTGTTGTAGGCCTCAGATAGATCTTTCCAACGAGCTATCACACGCCTAAAACGGAGATCGTATGCAAAAGTTACGACCCCGGGAAGTTGATGTACTCACTTACCCAAAAAGGGCTCACATGACTTTTGGCGCTTCATCTCCTAGGGTTAGGTTTTTGGATGTCTAGAACTTTTGGCATTCCCGTTTATTGTAAAAAATACCTTCAGAGCCTCATTGTAATCATCTTCTTGCAAATGTGAGTAGCCGTCACATCTCTTCTCAGAGATAAGCTACCACCATTCTAGCGATTCTTTCACTCTGTATTTTTACAGTCTCTGTACATTTCTTTTATTAATAGAAATCGTGTATTACTGTATATCTGTGTTTATGGTTGCATCTCTGATACATTTCTGTTATATTATTAAATATCTGCAATATCTCTGTGCATTTCTTTATTATATCTCTGCTCTCATTTCGTGCCGAAAATAATCCAGATCAATGGCGCCAAAATCCAAGAAAGAAAAAGCCAGGTAAAATCCTTTCCTCCCACCTCCTGTCGACCTCAACAAGATCCCATTGGCCAACAAAGATAATCTGATATCAGACACAAGGTGCGAAGTTGACTTCGTGGATTTGTAGTCATGGCTCAGAGACACTTTCTTAGATCAGAGCGACGAAATCGGGCTCTAGGAATCCAATCTTCCTTTATATCTTTTCCCCCAAGTCCATCATTTCCCTGAATTTTCCCTCAAATGCTAGGCTCATTACCTTCCCGACCAGAGAGCCATAGTCTATTCATCAGGAGAAACTATGTTCTTCATCACACCAGAGGCCATTGATCAGATGATGCAGATACCTAGAAATGAATCTTCCTTCCCATTCAATCTCAAAATCATAACAGAGTTATACCATAAATTATATTTTCCTCAAAGAGCCCAGATATTTGAATTTTTCCTCCCACAGGATGTTCAATTCCCCAAATCAAATCCCCCCTATCCTTCCTCCCTATTCTCAGAAAAGGGAAACCAATTTATTTCATCACTTTGTTGTCTACTTGGTTATTTTTCAAATGCATGGGTGGATGAGCCTATATTGGGCTTTCTGTCCATTTTCTCTACTGAGAAAAAATCCACCACTTAGTTTGACTACAACACTTTCCTAGTGGAGAACATTCACGAGCAGTTTTCATAGTTTTCCACAGAGAGCATGTTTCGGTACTCATCCATCCTAGATTACATGTTCGTCTTTTTTTAGGCGGATAGGTTCTCTTTCTCAATGCAAAAGATGGACAAGGAAGGAAAACCTCAAGCAGTCACATTATGGACGTCGCTGCTCAGGAGAAACTCCACTGAGTTCATTTTTAAACAATTCATTGAATTGTTTTATCATCCAGTTGTAGGCATGCTTAGTGGGAGACCTGAGCCAAGAATAAATGAATAAATTCAAATAGTTCTGCACCTTTCAGATCTGGCAAAGACTGGAGATTGGTTTCTATACCAGAATCACACAGAAATCAGAGTGTATGGCTGTGAACTAGCTCCATACAAGTTGCCTAAGTATGTGCCTGTTCGAATATTCACACTGGAATATATTCGTCATATGATGAACTCAGATGACATCCATTTTGTGTCTCTGAAGAAAAAACAATAGATGAGTATCAAAGGATAAATAGGCCCATTTATCTGCAACAGTCGAGTTGTTGGGGAAGAGGCAGACAAATTATTGAAGGAGATGAAATTCAACACTAGTTTTATTTGGAGATAAGACCCCAGTGGGATCATTGCAAAGATGAGTTCCAAGAATAAAAGTTCACCCTATGCTCACACCCTCAAGCCAAAAATCGAAAAATATGTGAACCATACAGAATGGGAAGTAAATACTTTGGTAGATACAAAGCCACAAGAATCTCTTTTAGTATCTATCTCACTAACTACCACTCCAAGGGAACCTAAGGAAAAAAGACCAAGAAAGGATGATTCACCTTCAATCGTTGAGGTATCAATAGAAGAATTCCAGGTATACAGCAAGAAACCAAAAACCACTCATGCTACTCAGATGTTTGGTGAGGAAGAGCCATAATCTGCCACAGTGATTGAGAGAAGACAACAGGTGGTGTCAACTTCTTCTTCGAAGAAGTAGACAGAAATAGTTGTGACTACCCAAACTTCACAAGGTTATGTACCCCTAAGCATTTTTAAAAAATATGAAATGATTAAAAAGAAGAACCAGAAACTGACCAATAACACCTACTCTCAGTTTTGGAAGCAAACATCCACAGCACAGCACAGACTATTGTCAGCATTTGACACAGAGAAAGGAATAATGCATCTTGCATTTTTTCAAGCACAGGTGCCTCACCCCAAAGAGATCACTAATTACAAGAGGTCAACTATTGTTTTTGACACCAAACAAGTACATCCAGCTGATCAGATGGACTTGCATAGACAGACTAGAGAAATGGTTTTCTCCACATTAGCACATGATTCCACTACAACATCAAAGTTACAGGTGTCTTTAAGCAATGTTCGGACCCAATTGAAGTTGGAGAAGATATCCTCTTTTGAAAAGGACAATAGAATAAAATACTTAGAGGAGTTGGTGCTCACGATCGGGTATGATCCCTCAAATGTTAAAGCAGCAAAGGAAACGTTGAAGAAAAAGAATGATGGCATTGCATCTTTGAGAAAAAAATTGAAAATTCCACCAACAGAGGATTCACAAGCTAAAGAGGTAGTTGAAGCAAAAAACGAGAAAGAAGAATTGTTGAAGCTTATTATGCAGCAGAACGCACAGCTCAGAGAAATGGAGATAGAGTTGGAAAAATTATTGAAAGAAAAGGAACAAATGACACCAATGGAAGTCATTCCATTGAGTGCAGTTCCCATTGCAGAAGTAAGTACATCAACAATTCCAACAACCACTACATCAGAAATTCCATCAGAAACCCCATTGACAGCACTGGAAAAAATAGTGGAGTTAGCAAGATCCATGGAGGAAATGACTCTGCAGGGAACATAGATCAATAGGTTGAAAATAGAGATTGAAAATCTACAGGAACTCAAGTCTTCTTTCCAAACAAGATACAATGTTGAGAGACAAGTGTTAGAGAAACTCAAGCATGAAATACAATAGCTCCTGAAACAAACAATGGCAGGCAAGACATTAGCAGAGGCTAAGGAAAACATATGGACAGATATTGCAAAATCCATAAATGAAATTTGGCCCATGGTACAAATCATGTTTGAGCAACATGATCTGGTGTTAAAGAGTAGGAAATCCATTGACAGGGTAAGAAAAAAGCTGGGTGAGATGCCCTCAGTGGCCAACGAGATCATCAAGTTTCTGAACTCCAAAACCAAAGAATACTTGGAAGAATTGAAAGTCGAAGACAGAACAGAGACTATCCTTGAGGTAAAAAGAGTATTGACTAAAAGGGGATTGATGTTATAGTTGGAGGAAAAGGCTTAGAACATGGACATTGGAGTTCAAATATTTTTTAGCAAGATTGAAGCCTTACATAAAAAGGGTCTTCCTAATCTACGTGTCCTAAATGATAAACTAATGACTCTATCTGATTAAAAGCAGAGGATCGCCACCATGGCCAAAGACAGTTCCAAGTTTTCAGGGATACAGGGCAGCATCACGGGCAAAGCATTCTTGGAGACTCTGCAACATGACCTTAGAATTCAACATGAGATCAATTATGTCTTCATCATCAAGTCGACTTTTGCTAAATACACCGAGATGGACAAAGTTTACCACCGGTTATTGAAAGTTACCATCCCAAGCACACAAATATGGGATGAGTTGTGTGATTTGATTGAGTAAAGGTAAAGCATCATCCATCTCAGTGTCTAGCTCAGTGTCCATCACAGTTGAAGTCATCTGAATGACTCAACAACGGTCTTCCCCGAAATCAACATGAGAGTTTCAACACATCATCATCAGTTACTACATTTCTACATCTTGTTAGATTAGTTAGTTAGAATCAGACTCTTTCACGTCCTGATCATTAATGATAGGGTCATTGTAACTTTTATTATAAATATTTCTCACTTAGAAGTAGGAAGGGTTGTTGATCTTTATGCCCGAGCAAGATCTAGTTGCTGTAATTTTTATCAAGAAGACATTCCAGTAATACAAAGAGAAGTTTCACAGGATTCTTGCGTGTCCATTGTTGGTGAAGTTCCCTCTATCTGCCTACAAGTTTTTTCTTTCTTAGTTATTATATTGTCTTTCTAAAATATAATCTTTAAAGGAAGTTAAAGTTGCAGAAATTACCATTGTGTACTATATTCTTAATATTTTACAGATTTAAATGTTTTTTCCTCTGATGTTATAACAAAGAAATTCTTAAATGCTTTTTTGTTTTAACTGATATCTCGCCTTTTCAGCAATACACCATTTTTATTTCTAAATAATCCAGCATTAGCACTATCTCGCCCTGTGAAACGAATTTTGTAGCATTGTCTTTAACTTCTATCTTTTAAAAATAGACCCCATAGCCCAATGGAAGCGTAATTGATATTCATCCACTTCATTCAAAAACAATACAAACAACTTAGTTATATTCTTTCTAACTAGCCTAAAATCTTTGAACACTCAAACAAATCTAGAATTCACATAGAGATCCCTCTCTGAAACTGATAGGGCTAGCTTCCAGTTTCGAAGTGGTTGGTTAAATTTACCTATGATAAGTTTCTTCCTACCTCATAACAACCTATGGGAATTTACAGAGTGATAACAAGCCCTTTAATTCCCTTCATGTCTATGAACTTGGTTGGAAAAAGTCTTGATACTCATGCAATAGTTCTGTAATCTTAATAATAGTAGCATCATCCCAATAGTCTCCAACATTTGCCAACTTAGGTGCTTGCTCTATTCCAATATAAACCTTCTTAATTTTAATAGGCTTCCCAACAAAAGGTAATTCAATCCCTGGCCCTTCTATATCTCTTTGTCCTTCAGTTTATGAAATGTTCACATTCCTAGGGTCATCATCCTCATCAACATTAATATTATAAAAACCCTGTAACTGTTGAAGAGGTGCAGTCCATTCATTTTATTCTTGTTCAAGAGGGGGGTTAGGAGCCTCCTCGAAGACCTTCTATCTTACAATTTGTAAACCCTAATCTATTGCGGAGTACTGAATTTCAAATAGGAACGTAGTTATAAATTTCTAGGTCATACCATACCACTCTGTAGTGACTAAGCGTAGTTATGCGTGAAGATACCAATTGATAGGCGTAGTATATAAAGTGTTAATGAACTTATGTACCCACTGTTCTTTAGAAATGTTTCTCTAGGCTTCCTCACAACTTTGCGCATGGTCCTTAGGACAACTCTGACCTGTGTATTGAACTTCACAACCTCCAACTTGGTCTAAAAAGAGCATTGTCAACAAGGTGTGACATTGTACCCACTCCACGATCTTCTTCTTGTGTGTTCCCCACCATCTAGTTGGCGTTTCTTTCAAGGCTTCATCTAATGCCAATAACCTCTGTTGTACTGGTACAATTTCTTCAAATTCGAATATAAATGTCTCTAAATTATTCAAGACATCAAATGTAGGAAGATTACTTACTTCTGTGTCAATCCAATGAACTGCCTTAGTCAATCTGGCACACCTCCACGTAGAGACTTCATACATTTTGTTCTGCCAATTTTCCAATGCTTCTTCTGAATCTGACGAGAATGCACTGCACTTTTCCAACTTATATTTCCATCTATTGTAGGGTTAATATAATCCTACTATATTTTTGTCAGTTTATAGATGTTCTCTATCTTGTAGGCGCGATCTTATTCTCTTATAGGTTTTGTGTATCTACGACCTTCATCAAGATCGAAAGGTCTAATGACCCTAAAGACATCACCTTCAAATGTCATTCTTTTTCTTTTTTTTTCAGGTTGATAACAGTCAAATTGTCAAAATCCCATTCAATACTCAACAACGTTGGATAGGGAAAACTATCATCAACAATATCGATCACTTCGAAGTCTGGAAATGTCCTTACTTTGTCAATGTCCATAGGGACATGATCTAGTCTTCCAAAGTGGATCACTACTTGTTGATTAGCCATCTTGAGCATAATAGGACATAAAATCAATTTAGGTTTTCCCATCAATGCCCAAGTCTTCTTCGTCATAACATTTACTTCTAATCCCCGGTCGAGGACCACATAGTCCATGTTGTAGTCTCCAATCTGAGCACTAAGGTGCAGTTCCTTGCTTGCCCTCCTTTTTCTAGATACTTGATTCACAACTCTACTCAGCAGAGGATCTACTTTTCCAATTTCATATTGTCTTATCAGGTGTTGTAGTTCCTGCACAACTCTTTCATCTTTAATCAAATGAATACACGTATACAAGAAGTCCACAAGATTCTTTACCCCTTTTCCTTATCTAGGTGGGGAAGTCTAATCAAATGCTGGAGGCATTTCACATTCCATTACTTTTGATTATGCTTTGGATGAAGAAGCATGTTCACCTTCAAATTCTCTTCTTGCTTCTTCAAAAGTATGATTTTCTTTCCTTGGATCAAACAATGGCGCCTTCTCTGAAGCTTTTATGATCCCTCATCCATCTATAGTTTTTCCTAGAATCACCCTATCTTCTCCTGTGACAACGCCTCCTCTAGTAATAATAACGACTATGGGTTCCTGGTCGCGAGGTTCAGCTGTTATTTTATGGACTTAGTGGTTTCCACCTTGTCTTTCCTAAACTTTAGCTGACAATATTGGACAGTCTTCAATGACCTGGTCAAATGAATTACAATAGCTATGGATAGTACAAGGGTTCTAACAATCCCTTGCCAAATTCCATGGCTAGGCGCAGTTATAGAAAATAATCTGACCTCGACCTCGACCCATGTCTCCTCCTCCTCCTCTTCCTCTAAACTCACCATGAGGGGTGAAGCTTTCTCTTCCTGGGGAATTGAAATGCACAACATTCCCTTCTAGCTGTAATTCTCCTTGAATTCTATATGCATCCCTTGACCTTTCATGCATGAGGTCATAAGCCCTACAGTTTCTCTCATCATGCCCCACATATTTACAGAATGTACAATAAATATTGGTGGGTGTCTGGACATATTTCTGCATATAATAACATTCACCAGGGCGATGCCTAGTTTTACATACCTCGCACCATGGTAAAGTAGCCTGCTTCAAAGGATTAGGGGCTCCATAGGCCAAGTATTCACTAAATAAAGGACAATGCTCTTTTTCATGGCCCTCTGCTTTACATATGATACACCATATGTCTTCTCTTTTCTCTTTTCCTTTGTCTTTCTTCATGTCTTTGACCTGTAAAGATAAACTAGTTAATTGATTCAAAATCTGACTCATACCTGGACTGGATTCTCCTACAGGGGTT
>JZKD02S1676043.1:73887-125624 GCA_000966675.3 Picea glauca
AATTCTCCACAAACCAAACTTTATTGCTAATTATAGTGCCCAATGGGAAATAGATCAAATGGAATGTCGTGTGAACTGTCTTGGAGAAAAATATTTTACAGAAATTTAACAGCGCTGCCAAAACACCAGTTCACTTTCAAGTGGATGATCTCAACAAGGTATAGAAACACTAAAGTTACAAAGAATTGCCATAAATGTTCATGGAATGTAGGTCCATGTGAGGGAAAAATCCAAATCCATGATCAACTGCTACAGACTGTTCTCTACAAGAAAAGAATGAAAACACTGAGAAAAACATAGATTTGCATGCGAATGCAACTGAAATATTTCCCAAGTATATGCTAATAGGAAAAATTCCTCACTAAAAACGCATAATCTTCAACAACAGTTCAACAACCCATTTCAGCAGTAGCATGAAACTCTCGGAAAGTGAGATGTTCCACGCCTGAACTAGTTGACAGACAAACTAACTTGCAAAAATATTCTAATAGGCCCAACACCGAGGGTTTTTACACATCCATTTACCAGGATCTACAAAACCATCATTATCTTCACAAGCTGGCATAAACAAGTCTAATAATATCTGATAAACAATAGGGGTACATAATATAAAAAAATAAAAAATAAATAAAAACTAAGATAGGAAGGGATGTTGTGGTGTGGAAGCAAAACAAGAACAAGTAGAGCAATTGCAAGGATTAAAAACGACAAATAACAGAACAAACATATACATAATTGACACAGTGAGTGATTTACGTGGTAAAACCCTTCTTATAATCAATATTTTCTTATTTTTCAAGGGAGAAGTTTGCAACAACCACTAAATGTAGGCTTCCAATGATACATATAACCATTCAACCCAACCTCCATCAACCTTTTCCTCTGCAGGCTTACATGAATACAAAAAAAAATTCATACAGTTACAAAACTTTCCATCATAATGTGCTCTCATTCCAAATTGGTAGATTTGGTTTAACAAATTTCTACAAAATAAGATCCATGAAATATGACAATATCCACAACATCTTGGAAATTAGTTGGCATATTCCATAATCTCCACCTTGACAACAATTTACCTGATATATCATGCCCAATTTATTCATCACCTTCCCTACAAGCCAAGAGAAGCCAAGCATCAATTCAGCTTCTCTAACAATACTGGTTTTGTGAAAATGTCTGCACAATTTTCCTTTGTATGGAATTTTTCAAGACTCACTCCACCTTCATCTACAACTTGTCTTACAAAATGGTATTTAACAGAAACATGCTTTGTCTTACTGTGATAAGCTGGATTTTTAGCCAAGTGAATAACATTTTGACTATCGCAGAGTAGTTTTATCTTGTCCTACATCCTTCCAAACTCACCCAACAAACCTTTTAACCAAATTGCCTCTTTGCAGTCATGTGAACTAGCTACATATTAAGCTTCTGTAGTGGATAAAACAACAATATTTTGAAGCTTTGACATCCAACTAACAACTCCATCTACAAGAGTAAAAACATATCATAAAGTTGGCTTCATCTTGTCCAAATCACCTGCAAAATCTGAATCAACATATCCACAGACTAAATCACTACCACTGTTATAGGAGATACAATAATTACTTGTACCCCTCAAATACCAAAGCACCCATTTCACTGCAACCCAACGCTCTTTTCCTGGATTTTCCATGTATCTACTGACAACACCAACTGCATGTGAAATATTCGACCTTGTACTTATCATCGCATACATCAAAATGACTACTACATTAGCATACAATACAAGAGACATATATTCCTTTTCTTCATTTGTACTAGGACATAAACTTGAAGAAAGCTTGAAATGGGAAGCCAAAGGGATTGAGATGGGTTTCACATTGTTCATAACAAACCTCAAAAGTATTTTCTCTACATACTTATGTTGTGATAACCAAAGTTTACCATTTTTTCTGTCTCTGAGTATCATGCCTAAGATCTGTTTTGTTCCTCCTAGATCTTTCATATCAAATGTCCTAGCTATATGAGCCTTTAACCTGTTGATCTCTGTCATGCTCTTGCTTGCTAAAATCATGTCATAACCATAAAGCACCAAAATAATGAATATTCCATTATCAAACTTTTTAAAATAAACACAATGATCATACTCAATCATTGTATAATTATGGCTCACCATGAAATAATCAAATTTCTTGTACCATTGTCTGGGAGACTGCCTCAGACCATACAATGATTTCTTGATCTTCCAAAAAAACATTTTCCTATGATCTTGAACAAACCCTTCTGGTTGTTCCATGTATATTTCCTCATCTAAATGTCCATGTAAGAATGTTGTTTTAACATCTAGCTATTCTAACTCCAGATCAAGTAATGCAACTAGTGCTAACACAATTTGAATTGAAACAAGCTTAACAACTGGTGAAAAAATATCATGAAAATCAATACCTTCTTTATGAGAATATCCTTTTACAACCAGCCTTGCTTTGTACCTTTGAACTTTATCATCAACACCCCTCTTCATCTTAAAGAACAACTTGCAACCTACAGTCTTTATGTCTTTCGGACATTCTACCAGGTCCCATGTTCCATTCCTCTCTAACGTGTTCATTTCCTCTTTCATCACTTATTTCCATTTTTCACTATCAGACACCTCCATTACTTCCTGATAGAAAGTAGGTTTTTCATCATTAGTAATCAAAGAAACAGATGAAAAAAAATCATCATACCTTCTAGGAGGATTTCTGACCCATGTAGATCTCCTTAGGGATGTTTTGTGTCTGATCCAAATTTTGTTGATTATTATATCCATCCAAATTTTCTTTTGTAAGAACTTCTTCATGAACATCTTCAGAAACTTCTTCAAAAACTTTTTCGTGTTCATTGTCTTTTGTAGATAAATGAGTTTCAAACTGTATTTGCTGAGATTGTGGTACTTCTACCTGTTTCACTTGAACATCTACATTTGATTTAATGAGTGATGATTTATCAAATATAACATCTCTATTAATGGTGATTTTGTGGGCAGTAAGTTCCCACAACCTGTATCCCTTAATACCATCACCATACCCAACAAATATAAGTCTTTTTTTATTTTGGATCTAATTTAGAACACTTATATTTAGGAATAAGAGCATAGGCCTCACAACCGAAAAATTTAAGATTAGAATAATCACAAGGGTGACCTGTGCATACCTCTTCTGGAATCTTACATTCTATTGTTGTTGATGGTGATAGATTTACCAGATAACAAGCTATAGAAATTTCTTCTTCCCACAATTCCCGCTGCAACTTCACATTACTAAGCATGCTCCTTGCTCTTTCTAGAAGAGTCCTATTCATGTGTTCAACAACACTATTTTGTTTAGGAGTATAGGAAGCGATTTTATGCCTATCAATCCCAGACTCCTTGCAATAGTCCTCAAATTCTATTGACGTAAATTCACCACCGTTATCTATTCTTTAACACTTTATTGACATGTTTGTACTATTTTCAACTAAAGCTCTAAACTGCTTGAAAACAATAAAGACATCAGATTTTCTTTTTAACATATATACCCACACTTCCTAGAGAAAACATTTATAAAAGTGACAAAATATGGTGATCCTCCATACGAAACAGTAGGAGATGGTCCCCAAAAATATGAGTGGATGTAATCAAGGATACCTTTACTCGTGTGCCTTCATGTTTTAAACATATGCCTACTATGTTTTCCATAAATACAATGTTTTCAGAAATCCAAATTTAAAGACTTTAAACTAGGAAGTAACTTGCGATCTACCGGTACCTTAAGTCCTTTCTCACTCATATGACCCAAGTGATGATGGCATAGTCGATTAGAATCATTGGTGTTCTCAAATACCAATGTTGCTTGATCTAACTCAGTTCTTCCTTCTAGTTGGTAAAGACTCCTGATTCTCTTAGCCTTCATGACCAGTAAGATGCCTTTGTATACCTTCATAACCCCACCTTGAACATTACACGTGTATCCTATAGAATCTAGGACTCCCAAATATATTAGGTTCTTTCTCATCTCAAGTACATGTCTCACATCAGTTAATGTCTTGATAGAACCGTCATACATTTTAATTCAAATGCTACAAATTCCAATAATTTTACAGGAAGTATCATTTCCCATATAAACAATTTTTCCATCTATAGACTGGTAAGAAAAGAACCAGTGTCTATGAAGACACATGTGACTGGACACTCCAAAATCTAATAACCAATGTTGATCATAGCGTGAAACATTACTAATTGACAAAACCTCATCAGTCATACCTGAACATGAAGCTGAACTTATTTCGGTTGCATTTTCTTCCTTTGTTTCTTTTGTAGAGTCTTCTTTAGAGGTCCGTTGTCATTTCCAAAAATCCTTCTTAAGGTGTCCAGATTTTCCATAGTACCAACACTTAAGCTTACTCTTCTTGCATTTTGACTTTTATCAAGAAGTATATCTCTGATTATGCCCTCTTTTTTTAGATCGACCTCTGACCACCATCGCTTCTGATGTAGAGGTTTCTAGATTTTATTTCATCCTTGTTTCCCCATACAATAGAGCTCCAACAATTTCATCAAACTCAATAGCTTCTGATGAACTAAAACTAACAGAGGTAACAAAATGATCCCATGACTCAAGAAGAGATCACAATAATGTGATTGCCTTATCTTCAGATTCGAATTTTACTCCCATGCTAGTAAACTGACATAAAAGAGTATTGAAGGTATTTAAGTGGTCAAATATTTTCATATCTTCTTTCATGTGCAAACTGTACAACTGCCTTTTCAGAAAGGTCATGTTCGTCAATGATTTCTTCATGTATAGGATTTCCAAATTTGTCCATAAGTTTGTTGTTGTTTTCTCTGCAACAATGTTAAACATAACATCGTCGTCCAAACACAAACGAATAACACTGACTGATCTCGCATCAATGTTTTCCCACTCTTCGTCTGGCATAGATACATGTTTCTTTGACCCGCCCAGCAATACCTTCACCACTCCCTATTGCACAAGCAAATACTACATCTTGACCTTCCACAATTCAAAATTATTCTTCCTGTTGAATTTATAGATCTCAAATTTCACACTCTGCATCTTAGCCATTAACATGAATTTCCCACACCACTGCTTACAAAATTGAGCTTTTGGTATGGAAAAGTAATGTTATGTTTGAAGGTAATATATATATATATATATATATTCCTTTATTTCTTTTTAAAACATTTATCCACCGCACACAAAGTTACGTGAACATCACATAAAGGTAATTTTTTTTAATTTTTTTTTATAAAAGGTGAGTCATTCCTCCACCCATTTAATAGACCCCACAAATCTAAAGATTTATTAAGATATATCAACTACCTCTCATAAAATTACATTACGATTAACATATCCTCTTATTTATTTAATATGCAATTAAAACAAGGATATTCCTTTCACCTTTTAGAGGGTGCGTATAAGACGCCCCTTTTACCATTTGTTGGGTGCATCCCTAGGTGAAGGATGCTCCTTCTCCCTTAGACAGGGTGCGTCCGTGTCTGGATGCTCCTTTTAATCAAGAACGGGCACATCCAAGACCCAAAAAATCAATTTTCTTAAGTGTGAGAGCAACAGACGCTCCTGCCACACTCTCTAAGACGTGTCCATGTAAGAAAAGATTCCCCTTGCCTTTGAACTCTCCTTCCAATGCTCAACTTTCTTGGCGCACCTGATCAAATCGGCTTGGCTCACTTATTGCACCTGCTCTGATACCACTTGTTGTGCATTAGAATAAAAATAAAAACAAGTAGAGTAATTGTAATGATTAAACAAGATGAATAATGCAACAAACATAAACAAAATTGACACAGTGATTTACATCATAAAACCCTTTTTGTAAGGAAAACCTCCACGAGGCAATGATAATCGATATTTTCTTATTGTTCAAGGGAGAAGTTTACAACAACCAATAAATGCATGCTTCCAATGATACATACAACCATCCGACCCAACCTCCATTCAACCTTTTCCTCTATGGGATTACATGAATATAAAACAAATTTCATACAATTAAAAAATTGTCCATCATAATGTGTGTTCATTCCAAATTAGTAGATTTGGTTTAACAAACTTCTACAAAATAGGAGCCATGAAATATGCTAATATCCACAATATCTTGGAAATTAGTTGGCATATTCAACAAAGACGAAGAATATAAGCACAATGCTTTCCTGGATTTCATTCACAACACCAGCACCAACACATGAAAGGTTCCATAAATTAAGATTGTGAAGCAAAGATAATCAATAAAAGGAAGATAAACATTGGTTGTTTTCAGATTAAGGACATATCATCTAAATATTAGGTTAAATTGCTTGAATCTTGATATGCTCTTTGAACCATTCAAAGTTATTCTAAAAAGTGATTCCAAACATGTTACTACACAAATACTACAATTTGGAAGTTTGATGTTTGGTGCTAGCACCTTGTATCCTTTGCATGAATGAGGCCTCAACAACTAATCTAATCTCCATTTTCTTGGGTGTTCATGGAATATTACATTTTATAATGTATCAATAAGTTGTATATCTACCCTCCTTGAGTGGTCCATTTTTTAAGAAACTAATTTTGGGTTACTCTGGATTTATATATTACTTGCTTAGAATTTTGGTTAGAGAGCTTATAGAACACTCTTCTTAGGATTAAATAGTTTGCATTTTATTGTGAAACATTGGGCATCCATAAGATATAATAAAATGAATGAACAACTCAAAAAACTATAATGCATTAAACCAAGCATATGTTACCTCCAACCTACATTTGAAAACAACAAAATAACCATATAGTAAAGAGTAGTTAACCATGGAAGTATTTTGCAATTGTGAATGATCAAGAGAGATGTCTATCCTTCTCAAGCACTAAGGAATCCTAGACAACTTTTAACTAAGAGGAATCAACTACACTAGGGATTTGTGCAATGTTGTTGGTGGTAGTTAACATTTGTAAATGATCAAGAGAGATGTCTATCCTTCTCAAGCACTAAGGAATACTAGACAACTTTTAACTAAGAGGAATCAACTACACTAGGGATTTGTGCAATGTTGTTGGTGGTAGTTAACATTTGTAGAAGTGAGATAAGAGGTTCTTCTATTGTCCAAGATGGGATTACTATTGTGTGCATGACAAGGAGCTCCATGGTGTGTGGAACTTTTATCCTCTAATAAAGTCTATTTGGGAGTTAGGCCTATTTGTAGTTATCTTAGTAGGTTGATAACGTCATACCAATATATGGACCACCATGTTTGAGACAATTTTGTTGAGAAAACAATAGGTAGATAAAGTAATATGATAAAATATAGTTGTTTGTGGTTTATTTCACTAAAATTTTTATTTTATGTACAAAAGGAACCATTTATATATGAAAATAGTGAGTATAGAAATGCAATTGGGTCCTTTGAGATATGATAATCAACCTCAAGTTAGAAAAATGGAATTTTGAACTATTATAAAGGAAAATACAAAAGAGATAGGAGTAATACATGTCGTTCCGAATAAAATGTTATGCATTGTTTGGTACAATATTAGCCGGAATGCACACAGAGAAAATTGTAAGGCTACAGAAAGTCTTTAGGGACACTTATTATATTTTGATCATCAATATTGTATGATATTAAAGGTATCTAAGGTTTCTTATTTGTATACTTGAAGAGTGTATATTGACCTTCATTTCCTATTAGTGTTAGAGATGTACATTTATCATCCTAAGAGAGCTTGGCCTTAAAAGACACCTTTTGGGTAGTGTGTACATAGGATGTATAATAACCTTCATTTCCTATTAATGTTAGAGATCTCCATTATCATCCTAAGAGAGCTTGGACTTAAAAGACACATTTTGCGTATTGTGTACATAGGATGTATAAGATGAACCATGTAGTGTTGCTTTTGGGGTATTTGACAAGTGTAGTTGGTTAGGTTTGCAACTTAAGATCACATACAATATTTTTGAGGGACTTACATAGTTGATGGAACATCTTTGCATCCTTCCTTTGAAGGAAACTTCCAAAGCCATTGCATGCCCTAAAAATATAGGATGTGATTTTATTACAAAATTAAATAGGCTTTGTTAGTAGACTTTTTATTTATGTGATTAGAAAAGCATTGTTGCTTTAGGAGATGACTCGTCATTTCTTATCATCATGTAGTGAAGATTTGTCATTATATAGACAAATAGTTTATTTATGGATGAAATATTTTAATAAGCCTAGCTTGATTTGTAGCTTTGGAGCAGTTAATGATATTTGGTAATTTATTTTTGCAATATTGCATTGGTACTAATTGCATTTCTTTAATTAACATCTTTTCTAAATTTAGATTTGTCATTATATAGACAAATAGTTTATTTATGGATGAAATATTTTAATAAGCCTAGCTTGATTTGTAGCTTTGGAGCAGTTAATGATATTTGGTAATTTATTTTTGCAATATTGCATTGGTACTAATTGCATTTCTTTAATTAACATCTTTTCTAAATTTCTAATTTTCACTGCACATATATGTACACTTTTATATTCTAAGGGTTGTCATTGCCATTGACATGCTTTTTCCATTCATGTTGGATTCTTTGACCATCTATGAAATTAAATGGCAATTATTTCTTGTGTCAACTATTAACTATGATATATATTGGGGCATTTATGATATATATTGCTATTAACTATGATATATATTGGGGCATCTATGATATATATTGGGGTATGCACACCTAGGGAGATTTGAAAGGGAATAAGCTTTTGTTGATATGAACTACCAAGTTTGTTTTGCAACACAAAATAGTCTCATTTTGTGGATTGAGGAACTTAACTCATTTTTTTACATTGCTGAGCAAATACCTAATATTGTAGAGCGAGGACCTTTGGAGAGTGAAGAGAGCCCTTCATTGACATGTATAAGAGGGAAATTCATTACTCAACTTTTATTGTTGGGTGCAATTGGTTGTATTTAGCTAAATGTTATTTGAATATTCATTTTTCTTATGTTTCTTGTCCTCTAAATAGGTAAGTAGTTTTTTCTATCTCACTAGTTGTCCCGGCTTTGGCTTTCATATATCTTGTTAATATTGAAAAGATGATGGATAATAATCCTCTTTTTGTCTTGAGGATTTCCTTCCATCTTTTTGAGTGTTGCATTAAGCTAAGTACAATTGGATCTAAATAAGATGCTATAATAAGAGGTTTTATACACATGCTTTCTAGTACCTAGAGCTTTCGTTTATATACTTGGAACATAACTTTGTTAGACACATCTTTATAAAGGAAGTAAAATTCCACCACAATTCTTAATTCTACTGCAAAATTATTCCATCTTTTTAACCATAGTTAGTATTCTTACTATGAAACAAATTGGATGCTTGAAGAGTTTTTTTTTCTACACTTTGTTGAAGAAACTAAATTTCCGATGTTTTCGACCCACATTTATGTTCTCTTAGTTTATTTTTACAACGAATTCATTTCATTATCGTGTTGGTTTACTTATATTTAGCAAGCAACTTGATCTTCACACAATAGTTGATTGGCATCTATTTCCCAAGTTGTCCACTTTGATATTATTAGCCAGTTGTATGCAAAACAATTCAATCCCCAAAATTTGGCTAGCATTCTATTGAAAAAATTCCTCGCATATTGAAACATTATTCTCTATACTTCATCTAGTATTCAAGGAATATAAAATATCCTTGACTCCATTTTTCTCATCTCTTCTTGGCATATCATTAAATCCTTTTTAAGTTCTTTTGAATTATTGTTATCCTATTATATCAGTATAAGGTTGTCATGTCATTGTTCAACACCCTACTCATCTGCTACCTCCATGCCTCTTAATTGTCATTGTTTTAAATGTGATGACCCAACTTCCTCCAAATTGTCTTAGATTCTTCATTAAATTGTCTTTCACAATGTAGTAGATCTAGCACATTTTGTTTAGAACCCTTCTTGCAACTCCACTTTCCCCCTAAATTGGCTTGTGGCCCTTTGTTTACATGAGTCCAAACTCATTTGCATGTGGAGTTTTTGCTAGTGAATTATTTAACATTTAAAACTATTATACAACGTATTACCAAGATGTTTATAATTCCCCTCCTCTTACATTTGCATAATTTTCTCATGAATTTTACTCTTTGGTTAGTTTTTTATACTAATACGATGACAAGCTATTACCAACCAAGTGGATTACACATTCTTATTTAATTGAATGCTTTGTTTCCTCTATTAACAAATGAATGTTTGAAGGATTAGAAATAAGGGTTGTGGTATACAACATTTTTATAAAAATATAAGATAGTGTGCATTGGTCCAAACAAGGTTAGATAATTAGTGGGTGGAAATTGAAATCAGTAGAAAGATTGGGTGTAGGTATACATTCATGTTGAAGATGGAAATTGAGGTTGTGGTACATTAATTTTTTATAAAAATATACATTTATATGAAAAAATTAGAATGCTTATGAAATTTTAGGAATACATAGTAAAACTTGTAGACATTTTCATATGCAGTGGAATTTAACATATTTTACCTTACACTTGTAGAAATTTAATAAATCGTGTAACTAAAAAATTTTAAAAACCTTATAAACTCTCCTGGGGATGCAGGTGCAAGGGGGGGTGTTTTATGGCCCTAGAGGAAATATATTCATGGAAATCTAATGGAACCTAGGTAATACAACAAACAATATTGCAGAAGCTTATGCGATTTACCAGGGGGTGCAATTAGTCCAACAAAAGAAGATTAGCCAGCTGAATATAGTGGGGGACTCTAAAAATACCATCCAATACCTTTCCACTAGATCCATTCCAAAGGATATTAAGATAAAGTGTATCATCAAGAGCATCCAATTGTCTTTGTCCAACATATCTTCTCAATGTTTTCACATCCTCAGAGAAAATAATAAGGAAGTTGATAAAATGGATAAAAAATCCATTAGCTTGGCCCTTAGTTTCTTGGGAATCCAAGGGAAAGTGAGAATTACAACCCCTCCCTATTGAAAGGGGATAGGATAAGGCACAAGGCCCTCTGGGTCCACGTAATGGTTGAAATGATGGCTACACATGGAAATTTCATGCATAATCTGCCCTCTCATCTTTGCAATCACTTGCACATTGGGTTGGGTCGCGTCAAGGTTCTTTGGCTCGTGGAGAAGGACTGTAAGTCTTCATTGTTGATAATGTTGATGACACAACTATGGTATTTCTCTTGTGGAAGATGTACTAAGACCCGTTGGAAATTAAAAAATGTAGTACGCCTGGAGCCTAATATCGTTTCCTGTTTGATAGATTTGCTGACGAATGGAATGGAAGAAATGATGGGAAGTTATGCAAAAAAGATGGAAGTACAGGCCATGAACGAATTTTTTTTTTCTCAGATACGTGGGATAGCTTATCAGTGTCAGGATTCATACGTTCATAAATTCAAGTTAGAAATTATCGTTTCTCAAGACAAGTCTGCAGTTGTATTCTTCAACTGGGTGGAGAATATCCTTGTTATAAGGATAGGTGGATTTTGCGAGGGGAAAATTACGTCGTCTAAGTTTGAAATTATAGTGTGTGGTCAGCCTAAGTGTCCTCCATTGTGTCTTAATATTAATTGGTCAGGATCTTTGGTCCTTAAGCAAGGAGGATTTTGAGAGTGCTTCTTTATCCTTTGACTTTGGAATTGTCTGTGGCCATTAGGTGTTAATTTTGGGAGTCGGTAGTTCGAAAAAATTCTGGTAAGTGGAACAAGCTTGCATTTTATTCTAGTTGGTTTTAAGCATTTCCCAGTTTGGATAACAATTTTTATTCTTCTTTGGGATGGAGGTATTTGGGGAATTTGTCGAGAGTGACTTGGGGAGATAATTTACACTCCTTTTCTTTGGAAAATTGTAGGGAAATTAGGTAGTCTCCTGGTGCAAGGTAAGTCTGGCAGTGTTTGGTTTAGTGGGGTGGAGTTCAACCTCCATTTTGGTCCCTGTTTGAAGCTCTTAGACATGGAAAAAATAAAGGAAGTTAATCAGGGAAGTTCAACAAGGGTAGAGGAGATTGTGGAAGATAATTTTACAACTACTCAAAAATTGTCACTCAAATTAGATGCACACATTTCAACAATATCATTTTCTCTTGAAACTTTGTCTCAACATAGAGCATTATTTGGATAGCTTGAGGATGATGTGGATTATCTACGAAGGCATGGGGAATCTATGCAGAGGAAATTGGATAATAGGAAGATAATTCCAGAAAATTATACTCCGGACAAGGACTCAGGAGGATCTTGCAGACAAGAAACAAAGAGGTTGAGGATGTTTCCTGATCTAAACATTGCAGTGAGGTCTTCAACTGAAGAAGGAATGAAAAAATAAGAGGTCTAGAATGTCTACTTTCTAGTATAGATATGCAATCATTTTTTATGTATGTATTATGGGTGTTTATTACTGGATATATCCAATGCAATGTAGTACTAGTATCAAACATATTTGGTCTTATAGGAGTAGCAAGAAACTTTGGACTTTAGTTGGAGCAATGGAACTAGATTTTTTCTATTTCTACCAGCCCATATTTTTTGTACTCAATGGCCCTGATCATGCCCTTTTTAATGAATAAAATTTCCCAGTTTATGTGAAAAAACAACCTTATAAAATATCATTCTATAATGCTTTATAAAAAAACACGTAGTTGACTAAAAAATAATATACATTTCGATAGAACAATGTACATATATAAGTTTCTAAAGCATCCTTAAACTCTTACATGCAAGTTTCCTGATATGTCAAGTGATAACTTTAAGATGGAAAGGAGTATTCATGACCTTATATATATAATTTAATATGTAAAAAATTGTAAAGAAAAATGAAAAGGAATATTCAATACCCTCAAGGATGTTTTACATTTAAATGACCTTCACATATATAAATATTTATTAAAAATATAGGAGATAGAAAGACCAAACAAATGATCATAAACAATGTACAAACAAATATCTTACTTGGAATCCATTTACATTGAAAGCCAACATCTAAATTCCATCGAGTATCCAAACACATGTTATTGAAAGCATCCTACAATGAAGAGCATCAAGCCTTTAAGTAGGGTTTGTCACATCAAATATCACGAGTAAATGTAAGGGGATACCTAATACCACAGGTTATAAACTACTTAACATAAACTCATTAATGAACAAATCAAGGTTAACCTAATTACTCTTTGATGGAATCAAGGTTAATTTGACATTTTTTGAAAAAAATGTTAAATATATTTTATTGGTCGCTCTAGAGGATAATTATATAATTGATTTTTAATTGTACAAAGTTGCCACTAAGAATTAATAATCATGCAACAAATATAACATGTATGATATGAAAAAAATAATTGAATTAAAAAATAAGATTCTTTCAACTAATTCTTACAATGATCTACAAATTACAAGTTGAAGACTTATATTTCTACTAATTTGAAGTATAGTCTCCAGTGTAGCATAGTCTCTCTAAGACTTGATGTCCTATGATTGGTTGATTCCCATTTTCAACTTATGTGAGAGGTACTCCATATTCACCCACAAAGAATATTTTAGAATCATTAGTCATTCTAGCTTGGTAGAAAAGAAGGTAATAGAGAGGTTGTGCTAGGGTGTTTGTGACAAAATTAGATTCGATCAATCTGAGATCAACTTAATGGTTACTTTCACATAACAACATTATATTCAAGTGAAAATATACATGTATTAAAACATATAATTACTTAATTCATGCTATGTTCTCACCATTAGCCAACAAGGAGATAGAAGAATATAAAATGATAAGGACCTATATGTTTACTTTGAAAACAAGAAGAAGTTGAGGATGAGGTGCATGTGATGTTAGATGGAATAGTGTACCTAATTATGGAGTTTTCAAACAAAACAAATAGGCCCTTATTGAGGATGTTTCTAAACATGACAAAACATTATTACATTATAAGTTGAGGCATCTTCGAGATAAAGGAGATCCAAGTTACCACTGCAATATCTATATTTTTAGTAATTCTTCATATAGTCCCATAGATCATACAAATCTCTTTTAAACGTAAATGAAAATTAGTCTATTTTATTCTAAGTTTTTGTTAATGTAACATATTCTTACTCTTACAAATCATGTTTCCCCCACATGTTTTACAAATATTTCAGAGATACATCCCTCTCATTTTATTTGTTCCATATACTTCTGCATAATTTGAAACCATTGTTGAGAATCCACTTCATTCGGTAACTAGAGAGGTTTTCTATGGAGTTATAAGCAGGGAAGGGATAGTCTTGACAAAGCCAGGTCTTGACAAATGCCAGGTCTTGGCTAGAGAGTCGCCAGGAAAGCTAGTCAAGTCTTTAGGAAAGAAAGTCGAAAGTCTTTGAGGAACGGAGAGAAACGGAGTCCCTCGCCCGACAAAGGAGGACGAGGAACGTAGTCGCTCGACCAAAGGGAGAGGCCCCCGGCCTTCGGGGTAGGGTACTACGGACCCTTCATTTTGATAGTAATGAAGATTTCCCCAACTTCTAATTATGATAAAATTTGTTACACTAAGCAAAATCAAACACCTTAAAATCATCATGTATGGATGATAACCCATCAATATGGACAAAACTCCACCAAGTTTTTGTTATTGTGAATGATGTCATATATAGAAATAATATTTGGTCCTATTTTCGGATCATGAAGAGTCCCTTAGAAAATCAACGTTGTCCTTAAAATATATATAGTAGGTTTAGACTTAAAATAATAGGAAGAAGGAGTGTGTTGCGTTAGATTTTTGGGTTCTCATGCACTCATGAGAAGTTCCAAACTCGTATCATGTTTTCTAATCAATGTAATAATTGGTTGAAATAAATGTTTCTTCCAACGTAATCATTGTGGTCAAATCATCTACATTGTTCTTACTGCATTATTCTTTATCCTTTGTGACTTGAATTCAATTATTCACTTAGCATCTATAATTGCTAATACAACCTATTTAACATTTATCAAAAGACTCATATGATGAAGGTCATCCACAATGAAAACATATTTTGAGCATGCATTTGAGATCTACCACCAAAAGAAGTTGTGCCCAACTTATCCACTATATATATGCATGTACAAGTTAATAGATTCCACTTGGTCTAAGATGGAGGGAGAAAACATTGAGGCATACCATTTCAACTTAGACATATCTTAAATGCACCATTTTCTAGTTATGAAGGTGACGTTACATTATTCCAAGCAACAACCTAGTTTATTATATTTAAGTTTAATATAGTAGCAGTGAATATAAGAGGGATAAAGTCATGATTTTACATCTTCCAAAAAATACATGGTTCATTACAAGGCCTTCATAAAAATGTTAGAAGGATCCTTTACAATAAATAAACAACACATGAGAAAGTGTTCACACATAAAAGGCCTCACATTAGATAGATGGGATACCTCCAATATTCCATTAATCTTTCAAAAATGATACACAATGTAGCACAAGGTGAGAGGTCCTCAATCCAAATACAATGGATAGAGCGCTCCTCCCATATTTCACAAAACCCTCATTATCTTCATAGGCTTACATGTGATCCTTTCTCATATTGTAGGAAACAAGTGATAAGTAAGAGGAGAGTTTTACCTTTCTCATGATGTAAGAAGTTGAGTGATGATGATATAGAACACATGCCCTTTCTTGCAATTTAGGAATTTAGAATATGAGGAAAAAGAGAACATTCCCTTTCTTACATTCTAAGCATTGGGTTAATGAGGATAAGGAGCACATGCCATTTCTCACAATCTAGTCATTTGGATGTTGAGGAGAAGGGGTATATTCCTCTTCTCACAATATAGGCATGAAAGTGACCAATGGAGAGAGAACATACCCTTTCTCACATTGTGGGTATATGGGAGATGAGAAGAAAGATATCCTTCCATTTCTCACAATTTATGTATTTGAGAAATAAGGAGAAATAACTCATGTCATTTCTCACATTACATACATCTGGGGGATGAGGAGAAATAACTCTGGAAATTTATCATAATTTATGTATTTGAGAAATAAGGAGAAGGAGCACCTACCCTTTCTCATAATGTAGGGAATTAAATATAAGAAGAAAAATACCATGCCCATTCCCATAATTTAGGCATTGGAAAGATGAGGTGGAGGACCACATTCCTTTTCTCACAATGTAGGTATTGGGGTGATGATGAGGAGAAAAACATGTTATTTCTCACAATCTATTCATTGGAAGGATATGAAAGAGGAACACATGCACCTTCTCACAATTTAGGTATTATATATAGCAATGAGTAGGTAGAGAACTACTTTCTCACAATCTAGGTAATGGAGTGATGATTAAGGATTCACCCTAATTATCTTCCTCACTTGGCATTGCAACATTGTTTTTCTAAAAAATGCATTTAAATATAGAATCATGTCTTAGTACTAACCACCAATCTCCATCCATCACATCTAGGTAAAAAAACACTTGGTTGCAATGTTTTGTGAAAACATAAGGATCATTACTTTCAACCCACAGTTTTTAAGATTTAATTCAGATTAGCCCACTATCATGATCTTCCTTTATATTTATATGGTCGAAGGTGTCCCACCACTTGCAACAAAAAATAACACATTGAAACGATGTGATTTCAACTTGCATTATCTCTTGTAACTTTCCAATGTAACCTAACTCCCCCTCTATTAGGTTTTCATCATAGTGGCTAGCATGATCCAAATTTATGAGAGGAACAAAATGAAACCACATATTTATAATATCAACATAGAGACACAGTGAAAATTAATAGTGATACAGTAAAACTTGACTTCTATTAAATAAGAAATATGTTGAAAACTGTAAAATGCAGACTGAAAACAAGCTTGCTAGAATGGTGGATGCTTATCTCTAAGAAGAGATGTGACTGCTACACTCATTCACAAGAATATGAGTACAATGAAGATCTGAAAGAATTTTTACAATAAACATGAATTCCAAAACCCTATACATCCAAAAATCTAACCCTAGGAAATGAAGCGCCAAAAGTCATGTGGATGTGGGCCCTGTTGGGGTAAATTAATGCATCAACTTCCCAAGGTCGTAACTTTTGCATACAATCTTTGTTAAGGGCGCATGATAGCTCGTTAGAAAGGTATTGATGATGATATTAATTTAGGGGCCTCAATAAAAGCCTTTCTTTATCATTGGGGTTCCTAATCGCGAAAACGTGTCGTTTAGGCCCTCAAAATGACTCGAGAAGTTCAAGAACCGAAAAACTGCTAAAAATAATAAGTTGCCAAAAACCTGTTTTGAGCTAGTTTGACAAGGTGGGTGGCCATTGATATCCTCCTGGATCAATCCTACCCCCTTAGGAATCAATGGTCTCCATTGAGTTGAGTGCCCCCATCAAATGAGGAATTTTTTGTTGAATTTGGCCCTGGGTGAGCCACTTGCCTTGGTGCAGGAGCTGCCCTGCTTTGACAACCTGATAAGGTTGGATCCTTTGATGGTGAGTTACCTTGACCTCTGTGTCCATGATATAATCAGTGGATTCATGTTCCATGTAGTTAGGGTTGATCTCTATTAGTGTCAATTGTTCTGCTATCTATGAGGTGCCCAATAATGGTGGCAAATAAGGCCGAAGGAGGTCCACATTAAACATTGGGTGCAAGACAAGGAAGGGGGGAAGGTTGAGCTCAAAAGAATTGTTACCCACAAACTTGGTGATGGTGTAGGGTCCATAACGGACTGGATGAAGCTTCCAATGAGGCCCTGTAAGGAATTCTTTCTGAAATTGCAACCAAACTTTGTCTCCCACCTGAAATGGGTGTGGCACCCTGTGTTGATCATGGCGTTGCCTATACTTGGGATTGGAATTCTATAAAATATCTTGAACATGTTGGCGGATGTGTTGGATCCACTCAATGAACTAGGTGGTTTTGTCAACTCCATTTGGAGCATGCGATGAGTCTTCCTGGGTGGCCGCAAGGGGTAGTGCAACATCCATGGGACCCAATGGTTGAAATCCCAACCCCACCTGAAAGGGGCTATGGTCGGTTGAGCTATGTATGGATCTATTGTAGTTGTGATGAACATAGAGAATACTCCCATCCTAGGTGCAGGGGTTCTTAGAATTGTACATGCACAATATGTGCACGATCATCCGGTTGAAAACCTCAATTTCACCATCTATTGGGGGTGGAAGGTAGTGGAATTGGTCAACTTGGTGTCCAACAATGACTAGACGCTTGACTAGAATGTGCTGAGGAACTAGTTGTCCCTATCTAATATAATGGTTTGTGGGATCCCAAAGTGTAACCACACTCATTCAAAGAAGAGCTTGGCAGTGGCCTCCACTGTGATGCTCTTCTTGCAGGCAACCTGAATCGCCATCTTGGAAAAGCGATCAACCACCATGAAAACACAGTCATTTCCCCTCTGCGTGGACATAAGGCATGATATGTAGTCCATTGAGATGGATTCCCAGGGCCTGTCAGGAGTAGGCAGAGGAGTGTACATGCCTTGTTTCTTAGTGGCCAGTTTGGCAATAACGTAGGCAGTGAAAGACCAAATATACTTGATGACATCCTGTCAAAGTTTTGACTAGTAGAAATGTCATTGCAACACTACCACTATATTTTCCACGTTGAAGTGTCCTGCCATCTGACCGTAGTGGGATTCCCAAATCATCTTCGTTCGCTCTCTTGATGGAACACATAGATGGCCCATATATCACATCAACCCGTCCTAAAGATGGAAATTAGTGACAATTTTGTTTGCGCCCAACATATGGTAGGTGTTGGAGAGGTCATGATCTGTCTCATAGAGATGGGTCCATCTAGAGGTCTTGTGGTTTCAAGAATAGAGCACTGTGGTGAGTGTCGCGACTAGAGGTCGGCTGAGGCAATCTGTGACTCAGTTGGTACTTCATGTTTTATACTTGATGTTGATGTGGAACTGTTGCAAATATGTGGACCACTTATGATGGTAGTCATTCTGCAAATTTTCCTTGTGTCTACATGAACTACAATGACTTATGATTAGTGTGGATATCTATCTCCTTCCCGAGAATGTAATGCCTGCACTAGAGGCAGGCTTTCACAATGGAGTACATATGTTTGTCGTAAGTAGGGTACTTACATATGAAATATGATAGTGTCTCACTATGATATGCCACGGGGTGGTCATGTTGAGTGATGATTGCACCCACAACATAATCTAAGGCATTTTTATTGATCTCAAAGGGTTGTTGCAGGTCAAATAATAAAAGCACTAGGGCAGAGAACAAGTGTTGCTTCAGATCATCGAATGCTTTCTATTGGGATAGACCCCACACAAATTTTTCCTAACCACCACATCTAGTTATTTGGCCAAGGGCCCATGCAATATGGGAGAATCCCAAGATGAACCTTTGATAGAAATTGACAAGGCCTAAGAAGATCTGAAGCTCAGTGAGTGTGGTTGGGGATGGCCAGTCACATATGACTTGGATCTTGGCTAGATCAACATTCACACCATGTGCATCAACAATGTATCCTAGGTACTGGACCCTGACCACGCCGGAGGAGCATTTTTACAAGTTGGCATATATATTGTGCTATCGTAGAGTGTGAAGAACCTGTTGAATGTGTTGCAAGTGTTCTACCCAAGTATTGTTGTAGATGAGGATGTAATCTAGATACACCACCACAAAATAATTAGTGAAAGGAAGAAAGATATCATCCATCATCCTCATGAAATTTGATGGGGCATTTTTCAAACCAAAGGGCATGACCAACCATTCAAAAAGACCTTCTTTTGACTTGAAGGAAGTTTCCATACAACTATCTGTTCTATTGGGACCTGATGGTAGCCAGACTTCAGATCAATCTTACTGAAGTATTTGAACCCCTTGAGATGATCAAGGAGATCTTTGATTCATGGAATCGGGTTTCAATTCCTGACTGTGATTTTATTTAGGGCTCGATAATCAATGCAGAGTCGCCAAGTCCCATCTTTCTTCTACACCAACACGATTGGGATTCCACAAGGTGATGAGATGGGTCATATGTTCCCCTTGTGGAGAAATTCTTGGATCTGACTCTTGATCTCCTCATTTTCTAGTAGAGAGAGATGATATACTGATCCATTGGGTAGCGGTGTTCCAGGGGTCAGATCGATGGGATGCTTGACCTGACAATGCAGAGATACCCCAATAGGTGATGAGAAGATGTCTTTGTATTCTTCCACGACCTTACCCACTTTCTTCTATTGCATGGAGAGGTCGGTCGCAGAGGCCATGGATGTGGTTGCAACCTTTTTCTCACTCTGAGAGAGAATCACGAAGAAGAAAAACTTCCCGGTCTAGGAAATGACCTTGTGTTGAGAACTCAACACACCCTAAAAAGACTTTGCGAAATTTCTTTCTTTTTGGGTACCACTTATCATTTTTTGAGTCAGAGTCAATGTTGTGGGATGGATGGATTTATATGTTGTAATTGAGTCTTGTTATCGGTTATTCTTGTTTGGTTTGAATTTGCTAACGGATTGATTTTATTTTTTTAGTAACATGGCATGAAGGGCCTAAAATATAAACGGCTTAAACTTTTTCAATGGTCGTTGATCGATAATTTATGGTCTATAATATAGTTCTTTAACATAGATGATACGTTTTTGGCATTGGCGAAATCCAAGATATAAATCACAAATGAGGACAAATATAACAAATCGCCGATACATTTTCGGCATCGACAAAATTCGAGGGTCAAAACTGTGAAACATTTGTCATCACAAATCTCCAATCCCCGATCATCGATACATCGTTGGCGTCGACATGATAGGATGTTGTAGCCAGGGATGTTTTTCTGAAGAAACTCAGCGATACCAAAAAAGTGCTTCTCATGTACAGGTCAAATTCAACAACCATGTGTCTTTTCCATGTAAATAGTCTGTATGACTCAGTCTTTCCTCACGTCATCTTTTGAGGTTCCACACATCATATCCATACTCCCATGTCAAAATTTCCATGTTAGCACTATACGCTGATTTTGGATGGCATTGGAAATTTTGCCTAACGGTATCGACGAAACAATGTATAAGGAAAAACATTTCGATGTTGATTCGATCATTAACTATCGACAGTCTAACGGGTCACCAAACGTCAGGGTGTTTCAGCAAACCTTCGTCATTTTACACCGACAATCCTAGCTTATCCATGCTATTGTTCCATTCAAAAGACCTTGTTATTTTCCTGACGCCGATCATACTAGTTTCTTGTAAACATGAAAAGGATTGGTAATTTGATGGGTCACCTCCAATTGAGATGAGACAAAATTTTGCGTTGTGATAGACAAGTTAAATTTTTGTGCAACCTACACCACAACCCCATGTGCCGAACAACCGTTGAAATTTGAATTCGTCGATGAACTTTGAAATAACCCACTCCTGCATCATCAGCCTGTGTTGCATTTAATACTAAGCATGATGCATATTCTATAATAGATTGCGCAGATCACATTACACTCCCGAATTTAAGACTTGATGCGACAAGGTAGGTATGCTTTATGTTTAAATTTTCAAGGTTTATGCCCAAACCTGATATTATGTTCACAAATCAATTACCTCCCGAAGAAGACGAAGAAGCGAGAGAAAGCATCGAGGAGGTTACAACCCACTCCCTGACTTTGATTACCAATAAAACCAGGTTAATATTTTGTGAGGAAGAGGTAAGCATTTTTTTTATCAGTTCTACACCTACGTTTGCGTCAATGACACTGATCATAGTTGGCTAGCATCTCACTATATTTTTTTCTTTTTATGCAGGAAAATTCCTCCAAGAAAGCCAACGACTAGGAACTCACCAAGAACGCCCAAAATAAAGGAAGCAAAGGTTGGCAAAGAGTCTACATGAGGCACTGCAAGGGAGATTTATTTTGTCTCAAGGATAAAATCAATTATCTTCACTGCCACCAAAAATAATTTTTCCCAACCTCCGACATTCGGTGACACAGAGGCAAGCAATGGATCTAAAGTGGTGCTCCCACATTAGGGAGACCTGTATAGAAAAATTATCTAGGAGGGTTACCCAAAGTTCACACTTCACAACAACCCAGACGTCAGAAAATTGGATGATCAAGTGTTCCTGAACATCTGGAGATCATATCTTCACAAGGTGGCTTTTCGAATCCTAGTTATGCCCTGCATTGAAATCTTAGGATGGATAATTGACCATGTAGATACAGTTAAATGCATAGTCAACAATGAGAAAGGTGAATGTGTTTGTGTTTTCCTTCCAGTTGAGGTACAAAAGTATTATAAACTCAGGGACCCAGAGGAGAGGTTAAACATAGATTTCGTGGTCAAATTTTATGAGTATCATGACACCAACAAGTTACTAGCCTTTTGGTGGAAAGAAGACAAAAAATTCACAAATAGAAACACTGGCTGGTACAATACGGTAAATCTCAGAGAGACCTACGTGTATTTAATGTCTTTGATTTTCCGATTATATGGAAAAAATGATTACTCAAGATTTTCAGAGGCTTGGATGCCCTTGGAATATACCATGGTGATCTCCGGGAGTAGTTTCATTTTGGGAGCCATTATTTACAAACAACTGAGTATTAATATCCTACAGGCCTAGACACCGAAGGAAGGATAAGTTCCAATCTTTTACATGGCATCCTACCTGCTGGACATAATCTGCGTGAGAAACATTTTCGCAGGTATGAATTTAAGCTTGCATATTTCCAAATTGCCCTTAGATGTGTATTTCAATGTATTATGGGAGAATAGGTACAAAAGATCATATTCCATGATATTTTATGGGTTCATAGCCAATATATACTTCATTATATTTAGAAAGGAATTCCCTAGGATTTTGGTCGCAACCAAAAATATGATAGCTAAAGTTGGCCACTGGTACTTCGAAGAGACAAGCACCTACATTAGAGTGTTCAGAGCTACTAGTGCACCTCACCTAATCCCCATTAATGTCTCAGATTGTCTCATATTAGGAGATATTTGTTACCAGACCTTTTTACAAGGTTATAATGCTTCCCTGGTAAAGGATAGGAAGATATCTTTCATTTCTTATGGTTTTCACATAGGATTTTATATGGTCAAAGATATAATGTAGGCAGAACAAGAAGGGTTAAATCATCTTGAGTATTGGTTCCCCACAAGCCTCTTTCATGGGCATGATCCAAAGGGTTTATTTCCCCATCACACATCACAGGTATCCTCCTATTGGTCGTATGCTCATGATAGTTTTGAAGATGAAATATTTACCGAAGGCGCCCAGAACTGGGAGGAAGTGCTCCAAAAAAAGGCTAACCTAAACATGACCAAATTTAAATAAATGACTATGGATGAGCAAGTGGAGACAATATAGAAAACAAATCAAGAATCCCTCAAGGTTAGAGAAGAAAACAAAGCAGTAGAAGCGACTAAGGCATAGATAAGGGGGATGTTGTTACTAGAAGAATCCGAAAGAGATATTGCAAGATTTTAGGGAGAGCCCCTACTCAATCCTTTGACAAGACCTTTGGGAATAACTCGGTAGGTGCAAGCGAGGAGGAAAAACCAACTAATTCAAATGTAATTCCATCAGGGCAGACTGCTAATAAAGAAAACCCCAACCCTATGTCACCACAGGCAAGATCACCAATGACTATTATAGCTCAATGAAGGTGAGAAAGAGCATCAATTGGGACGGGTATTCCTACTATCCTCATATATTTTATTACCATATACGACGATGAGGAAGGTTAAGAAGCTTCACACATGACCCCAATACCAATCACACAAGAGGAGGAACTAGGGGAAACATCTACTCCAACTTCCAATGTTTTGATCCCAAATCCCCAGGAAGATAACCATGAGGCTAGGAGCACTTTGGACACTAAATTTTTCTATCAATTGGGAACATAGCCTGAGAATGACAGCTCCAATAATGACTTGGGTGCTGGTGAACAACAAGAAGAAATGAAACAACCATAAATCGACATCTCAACTGCCGAACCCCCATCTAATGTCATTCCTTTACCTACTTCCCCATCTAGGACCAAGACTCCACTAGCCGACGATCACTAGGAGGAATAAAAGTCACCATAACATACACAAGTTTCCCTTTCCAAGGAACTAAGAGAACCTACCATGGAACATCTCTATATGGCAGGAAACCTAGGCAGTACTCTGTCCTGGGGAGATCAACAGATTCCTGAACCAGTAGATGAAATCGTCGATATACAAAAAATTTCTTATGACAGGAAAAGGAAAGTTGTAATGAGAAGAGCTACCAAGAAAAGGAGGCTCATGCTCGATATTGCACTTCTCATAACGACAGAGGAAATGTTGTTTGACACAAAAAATGCTAAGATGACTAAGCTAATCGGAGCAGGTATAGCTATAACTGATGATACTTTAGACAAGGAAATAAGGGATGAAAGGGAGGTAGCTACAATGAAGAAATAATTGTACTATATGCGACATCAAGAGAAATATTACTAGAATTCGACATAGGCAATGGTACTGTTGAAGAGTGATTTCCAAGAAATGTATGCACAATTCACTTGTGAAAGAGATCTCTTCACCGCTCACATAGCTTATTTCCAAGAAGACACACTCTTGGGGATGGAAACCTGTAAAGACATGAATCGATGGTATTAAAAGGCACATAAATCCTTAGAACGGATATACTACATCAACAAAGTGCAGAAGGGACGAGATGCATAAGAGCTTGGCATTCGAGTGCCAATGGATAGCAACATCGCCCGAATAAGTAAGGAAACTGAACACTGGGTAAGCATGGTCCAGGAACCTCAACGGAAAATGAAGGAAAGATGGGGAGAGTGTGAGAAAAGTTGGGATAAAATCAATCAATAAATGAATAACATTGACCTACTAGAGTTTGGTCCACCGGAGGATTTATTCGATTTGCATGACATAGTTAAAAAACATGAAGAGCAAGACCTTGCATGGGAAGCAAAGATTTTGCATATTTCAAGCATGATCCTAGGTCAAGTGAAGAAGTTCATGGAACCCCCATTTAAATCTCTTGCAGTCCTACAACACTTAAGTCTCAAGCTAATCAAGTATAATGAACGTGAAATATAGATAAAGGAGGTCCTCTCTGCTTTGATGAATCAACACATGTTCCAATATGAAAATATATGTGAAGATCTCTTCATCAAGTGGTCAGAGTACGAGAAGAACACTCCACTTCAGTAAAACCACTAGATGATCAAAAGAAGAGAAAAAGAGAACATACAGATAGGATCTGCCACATGGTGTTTTCTTAACTTAACACAACTTTAGTAGTTATTTTTATTTTAGTTATGTTTTGTTATAAATAAGGGCATCGACCTTGGACAAAGGGTCGATGGTTTTGGAGAGAAATAATTCTTCTGGAATTTTGTAAGAGAACTATTTATGTGTGTTGATGGGCGTAAGTGACACACCGTCAACTGGAAGGTCAAATCCAGACCGGGGTTGTCTAATTAACCCAAGTTGTTTGGAATGAAATGACCCGACGGGTTTAATGGCTCTGTTGGCCAACTAAAGTCCTAAAAATAATAAAAGAAATGAAACTAATCTAAAAGCTATGATACTAAGAATATATTTTTACTAATTACAAGCGTTCAAATAGAAATATGAGTATGTGCATATGATTATAAACAGTCTATATACAACTTCCAAGGTTTATTTAAAATCTTGCGAAATGAATGTTCTTAAAAGTGTTTGTAAAAGAGATAAAGAAAGCACATACATTTTTCTGTTTTCTTTTTGAATATTTAAATATTTAAAACTAATAATACTAAGAAAATATAATTGAAATAATGATACATAAACAGTCAAATCCAATTAATGCTATCATCATTTCATTAATAAATAATTTAACTAAAGAACAAGCAAACTAACACGTAACTAATCGATTAAATTGAGTTTATCTTCCTGTGTAATTCGAGCTCCTAATTGTCTTGCATGTGAGGGAAACCTGTGACAGAACAATGCTAATACTCCCAAAATAAATTCAAAGATGTGTAGGAGTGAGAATATAACAACAGAATGATAAATGTAAAGATCTAGTGATCTTATGATAATCAACACTTAGAATGAAAGGAAACTCAATTCAAAGTATTAATATTATCCATCATTTAATATCAAAAATAAATCAATAATAATCAAATGACAGATTAATCACAGATACAAAATGGAATAACAAATTATGGACAACATCTAAATACTTAGCAATATGAAACACCACATGATGACAAGACTAAAGTTACATCAAACATAATGATATCTCATAAAACCGAGGCAATAAAAGAACATAATGGAATAAGAATCACACAGGTCTAAAGCTAATGGTGGATAACTTTCCCATATTAGTTCCCAAAATCACATGTCCATATTGTATCCCAACAAAAGTTGTCTCCACTACTAACAGTGATCACTATTTAAACTAGTTTTGGATTAAAAAACTCTTCTCATGAAAGATAGAGTGTAATCCCCCCCAAAAATCGATTGCTTTACAAAAATAGTATAACATGAAACCATTCCTGTAGGAGTTGGTTTATCAAAATTTATTACATAATGACAAAGTTTTATCAAATAAAAGATAGAAACTATTGAACTATACAACGCATGATCCAAGATGGTTCTTCCTTTTAAATAGCGCCACAATTATCATTTACTCGGAGATGACAAAACAAAATTGATATTTAGAAAATAATGCCAACTAACATTCAAAAATAGACTAGCTCCAAAATCGTGATATATAGTAGCTAGTCTTATATTAACAAAGGAAATCAAAACTAAATCTTCCTATTTAATTTTTATAACATAATAAAATGAAATAAAATCAAAAATCACTTTTACCATTCTAGAAATTAGACAATGAAGGGTCAGATAGTTTTGAATTAATGATGACATTGAAGTTGGTTGCATTTTTTGTAATTACACTACTAGATCTTTTGGGCCTTTTACTTGCCCGATCTGTGCATGCCTTCAACTCTTCATTTTCTCATTCAAGCAGAGAATTACGAGCAGCCAGATGTTTTAATTGTGCCTGTAGATATGGTATGTCCCTGTAATAGTGTTCTACCCAGTCCAAACGATTGTCACACTGTACCGGTGCTATAGTAGGCCGAGGTTGAGTTTACTCAGCAATGGGTGCTTCGACCCTTCCTATGGCTTGTTTCAAATCATGACCTATGCCAGCAAAGCCCTATTGGATTTTCAAAAACGAAGGTAGTCTAGAGACAAAGTCATATTACACAGCTTGACCAGAAGTTTTGTTCCCGAGACACTGGTTATCTGTATCTTCTTGTGAAAGGAAATCATTGATCTCTTCATTTGAGCAGTGATCATTGACCTCGATCACTAAGATCAAGCTCAAATTATCCCGCTTTCGATTTCTCAGACTCCTGGATATTAATTGGCCAGATCTCTTCTTGATAAAACTTAAATCTGAGTTATCCTGTTTTTTTCTCTTACGATTTTTCTTAACAGTATGTTTGTCACTAAGGCCTTGATTTGGCTCAATAGAAAGAGCAGGTTCAACTTTCCCTTTTAATACATCTACTACCTCTTCCAAGGATTTTCTGGGTGTGAAAATACATCATGGTTTTTTACCCAAGGTGGTTTGCACTACAACATAATTTGGTTCATTAATCTCATAGTCATTATGTGAATCGAAACCTTGACTCTCGGTCACGGGGTTATCAGGATTGGAGTTTACATTTAAATGCAAAGGTGAGTTTATTGTGCTCTCAGGTTGGGAAAAATTGTTTCGACATATGAATTTTTCCCAAGTTTCGCCAATTTGAGACAGGTGCGCTAGCAACATAATTCTTATAATCTTGTGGAAAGAGGCTTGACAGAGGGTTCAGTCTTTGTTTCTTATAACATTTTGACATCTTATACATGCTCATCAACAAATAGAAGGGCATGTTTATCTTAAACCCTAGGAACAACATCAATTGTCGGATGCGGTATAAAATACTAAACCGTACCTTCCCTCTCACGTTATAAACTGTTTCATAATCAAAATAATTTTGTACCATTGAGGTTTCAAGAGGGTAATAGGAATACCTTTAAGGCAGCATGTAGATTTCCGAGAGACTGTGAACAGGCTCCAAGGCACGTCTTCCATTTTAGCATTTTTAAACCATTTTTTTCCTTCCTGTGACAGTCCTATTGCCCAAGCTATAGAGTCCTCTGTGACCTACAATTGTAGACCCCCAAATTTGTCTCTAATCCCATCAAACGTTTGAGCAAAGGCTTATGCGACCGCCAGGTTATAACCTTCGAATTTTCGGGTAAAAACATCCCAACCATGAGCCTGTAAATCATTTATGGCATCATCGTGGGAAAGAAGGGCTTGACAAACATTAAGTTCGATTCGACCCACAGGGGCCATGGTAGCTACCAAATAGACACAGTAGATACCACGGGGGGGAGGCTTTGTTTTCCAATAGACAAATTACAAGGAGAGGTCTGTGAAAACTGAAACGACCCGATACCTATGAACTTGGTGATTATCATGTTTGCTGATTTAAGTTTGGAGTGATAGAAAATTAGAGGATGCGCAGGCCTATGAACCATTATGCACAATGAATATTAAACCCCAACCACTATCATATGCCTATTCGAAAAATGAATGAGGGTCATTAAATGTACAGGACGACAGGATGAGGTGTATTTGTGGGTACATCAGACCTGTACCAAGTGACATGAAAGCGATATGACTGATAGAGAAAAGAGAACATATCAATTGTTAATCCAAGGTTGCAGCGCGATTATGGATATCAAATAATCAAAATATACAATCAACCATAGATAATCCCATAATACATAAAAATGTGGCAGTGGATTAATGAATGATATTATAAAACTTAAACTTAGCAACACATAGGTTCCCTTAAAGTGTAATCTCTTTGGTAAAAGAATAGAAGAAAAACACAGATTGCAGAATGATTACCCACACCAAGTTTTTTGTTTGAATTTCATGCTTGCAGTCATGAAATTCAAACAAAACAAACGGAAATTAAAACAAAAAAATAATATAATGAGCTAGCCCAATAAATCTCATCGAAACGAAAAGACATAATCATTTATAAATGTAAGGAGGTGGCAACTACAAAAATATTTTATCTCTTCGCAATTATTTTAAATTATGATAAAATTCGTCAAAATTGGTGGCTGCCAACACTATGCAAGTTATTTTAATTAAGAATTTATGTTTAGAACCAAAGGCACTTCTATCATCTAAGGCGTGAATGTGATTGGACCGAGGGGGACTATCTCTGTCTTTGGAGTAAGAGTTGTTGTATCTTCTATTTAAAGTTATCTTATAATGTTGAAAAAATTCTTTTATTTTAGTTGATGAATAGAAATCAATTGTGTTAACATGTGATTGATAATAGAGCATTGAAAATTACTTTTCTTGCGCTAGCTTCCTATCACTTTTATGTGTTTATTTTCTGTAACTTTTATCTCAGGCAATGTTGAATGTCCACTAATCAAAATGGTATTAATGTTGGTTTTAAGTAGTTTAGATCTTCTTCATCTGCATGTTAAGGTATAAAGGTTATCCTAAAACCCAACCTTCCCCCCAACACACAATGCCACTTCCCTCTGCCATTTAGATTAATCTCTATATTTATTTTGTTATAAATATTAATAAAAAGAACCAAAAAGAGAATTGCATAGCTTGAGGAAAGACCTCGCAGAAAAGACATATATGTCAATCACGATTAAATCCCATTGATAATTCCAGCCAGTTCACGAATTTGGAGAACCTTACCACTCATCAAACGCTTATGAGTCTAATTGGGCTCTTAAGCGGGTTTGGTTCCTACTGTTGAGTTAAAGGGATATCAGACCCCTCAACACCTTCCTTCATTGCTTAGTAGAGATAAAGGAAATAACACTAGGTGGGACTGCCTCGGGTATCATGTACAATTTCTTGTTCAAAGTAATAATAACACTACGAGGCCTAGACTCATATACATCATGACTTTTCCATAAATAAGGTTGGACCAAGATAAAATCACAAAATTCAAGGGGAGAAACATCACACAATACATCATCTTTGAATGGATTGATTCCATATGACAGGAGGCATTGTTGGATGACGTGAAGATCGCTTCCTTGACATAGCCATCTAATGGTGTAGGGATGCGGGTGCGACGTTGTTGGCAGAGCTAGTCGCTTGAAAACCTCTGCTGAGATGAGTTTCTTCTGGCTACTGCTATCAATGATGAAGTGTAGTGGAGTTCCTTTTACCCACATCTATGAATGAAATAGGCTCTCTCCTTCCTCTGGCTCATTAGGTTCACTGGGTTGGATCTTGGTGGTAGTAATGGTGGCACTGGGTTCCACGTCAATGATACATATTCCATTTTATAGTTCTAACTCAGAGTCGAAACCTGTATCTGATTCAGATGATTTTACCTTAGCCACCAATGACTACTTTGAGCGACAATCAACAGTGTTATTCCAGGGGCTCTTATGGAAGTCACACCACTTCCTGGTATCTTTCTTCATCTTCCCATTGAACTTATTTTCTTGCGACTTGAACTAGTTTTCCTGAGGTTTCCCATATTTGATTTGTTCTTTGTTCAGTGGGTTGGAGATGCCATTTCCCTACTTTTTTTGTGAGGGGTTCCCAGACCGAAACTGTTGCATCTTTTGTTTCATCTTCTGCTCAATTTTGAAGACATATCGATAAGCCATTCCAAAGGATGAGATGTCCAAATACTCCATTTATATATGGATGTATATATGTAGATTGTCATTGTACTTGAGCACCATATTTTGCTTATAATATTTGATACCCATCTTGGTGCGCAAGGTATGGAAGACATTAATGAACTTTGGCACTATTTGGTCTCTTTCCTATCGCAGTGTGGTCCATCTTGTATACAAGTCGTCATAACTTCCAACAGGGTAGTATTGTTCCTTAATAAAATCCCTAAAGGAACCCCAAGTGGGTGCAACTGTAAATAATTTGGATCCCTCTATTTCCTTTTTCTCATAGAAAGTCTCCCACAAATCTTTGACATGGGGGATGGCCTTGAGGAGCACAAATGTAATCTTTTCTCTATCGAAAAAGTTGTGGACAAAAAAATACCCTTCTATAAGGTTTAACCATTTATCTACGATATCCACATCTATTTGACCTTCAAATATAGAAATATAAAAATTGATATGTACCTTGAAAGGGGAAGCTCCTCCACTTGATGTGGATGCGTCACTTTTCAACAGTCATCGAAGTATTTGTGCAAATTTTTCCATCATCTCATTCCTCTATCACTCAAGGGATTTCTCGAGCCACATTTTGAAAGGATATATTTTCCCGTCGTCTTTATTTTCACCCTCCATGGATGGTTTCTTGGGCGTGTGAGAGAAGTTTTCCTCAAGATAAACAAGCTCGATACCCAACTCTCTATACCTTGATAATGTCGAGGACATGCATTAAAAAAACCGACAAGGAGCAGACCGCTCTGATACCAATGATCCGGATTTATGAGCGAAACGAAATGAAACTATTATCTCCTCAAATAAATTGGTGGAAAATTTTCTTTTGAGGTGATAGGTTGTGGTCTAAATTTTATTCCTAATTTTTTGTAAGTAGGTTAGAGAGTTTGTATTCTGTAAATAATCCCAAAAGAAATTTTGGATTTGGTTTGGTCAAACAAAAGTTAGAATCTTAGGTTTCGGTGGTTTAGGCGAGCCTAAAATGCACTCATTAACCACCGAAAGCCTTTGTTCCCGGCAGTTAAGAGGTCAAAGCAAGAATGCGGTTAACCACCGAAAGCATTTTCAACTGTAAAAATGGAAAGCCCGTGCTTTCGCATGAGTCAGTTGTCAAGTTGGCGCAATGATGAAACGTAACCACCGAAAGCTCGTCAAGTTGGAAGGTATGCATGTTTTAATGGTGTCTATCCGAAAGTTTGAAGCTCCTGTTGTCCTTTCAACCGCAATTGTCTTTTCAAAATCTAGACACGGCGGTGTTACTGAAATTCATGCATGATTGTCACGAAGCCTCCCTCCATTTCCAATCGCAAGTACACGATCTATCATGATCTCGTTAATCCCTCATTAAATCCTCATTCATTATCATTTTGAATTCCGGAGATTACTGAGATAATCGTGAGTTTGTGATTTCATCAATTAAACGTGTTTCCAAAGATCCTAATCTCGTTTCCCCTGGTGATTCTCAAAGCACCATTAGAGTCCAGTGATTACTCTCAAGTCAATTAAGCCAGGTTGACTTATCAGGCAAGTTCGAAACCCATCTTGTTTCAAATTTAAATGAATATACCACCGAAAATCTAAAATTTTGGCATGCTCTCAGTCAATTTGTCTCTCGAAACTTGGTTAGTGTTTGAGCTCGGTGATCCAAATTTTGTGTCACCCTGTCCCATCGGCTCTTCCATGAGTTATACTCTCTATGTTCCTAAATTCTAGAATATTTTTCTCCCTGGACGCTCAGTTTCCCATAATCGCAGGTACAGTGAACATTGACCAATGCTGAAAGTAGGGCCAGTGTTGAGGTCTGAGGTGGATGGGGTTTGGTACTTGGAGGCACACCCAGAGGTAGAAGAGTTTTTTAAACAAGCAGGGGTATTCACATACTGTGAAAAACTGACCAGTTTTCATCAACAAGTAGTTGAATCTTTTGCAATTGTATATGATGGAAGGTCTGCCAAGATAGGGAAAGAAGAGTTTATCATAGATGAAGCTTCTATAGCAGAGTTTACAATTCTTCCACAGACAGGAGACTGTTGGTTCAAATCTACAGTGCCATCCAACGTTGAATTTAGATCATATCTATTGCCCATTCACAAATATCTGATCTGGAAAAAGGATATCCCTATGTCCTTCTTGCAACCACAGTGGCAATCTTTGTTAAAAGCAATCTTTGTTTCCCTCAAGGTTGAATCAAACATTACAGCATCTCAAAAGCTCAAAGGAAAGGTTGAGAGAAAGAAGTCTGTTGTTGAGCCCTCGTCTTCTTCTAATAGTAAAATGGAAAAGATGGAAAAGATGTTGGACAATTTGACATCTGAAATGTCAAAAATTGAAGGTCCAGAATCAACAACCAGCAAGGACAAAAGAGCCAAATGCTTTTTCCCCGAGAAATCCAAATGATTTCCCTTACAGAAGGAATAATCCACAAGTCCAGATACTTCAGAGAGACAGGAATGCAGCTGATGAACAGAGAATCAGACCACCTTTTCAAAATGCAATGTTAGATGAAGAACAACAACCATCTCACGATGAAGTCGAAGAAGTAGACGAAATAAATTGTTTTGGTGATGAAAATGATTCCTCCTTTCTGACACAAGTAGACTATGAATAAGCCCTGATGGACCAGCAAATTCATGAGGCAAGTATCAAAGAATCTGTCTACTTGAAAAACGATCAGAAAGGTTATAACTTAAGGTCCAAGAGTGTTGTCCCAAAACCATTGATAGCTTCTCCTGTGAAGAACAAAGAAGTTGTTTCTCCCGTGAAGAGTAAAGAAGTTTTCATGATTGGTCGGAATAGCCACAGTTTTGTCAATAGAGTGTCGACGTTTCGGATCCAAATTAGGATCCATCTTCAGGACAATGAGACTTGGTTTAGATGATGAGAAGATTTGGTTTTAAATACTGGAATTGACGTGAAATCTAAGTGTCGGCTAGGTTTTTTTGGTAAAAAATATTTTTTATTATTTATTTAGTGTGATTAAATTTAATTAGGGTTTTGTTTTAATTGTTTTGAGATTATTTTAAATTATTATTAGATCAATGTTTATTAATTTTTGTTTTAATTAACTAGAGTCTAGGTAGTTAGTAGGGTTTATTATTAGGTATTTAAGTGGATTATTCAATTATTTAAGGGTTTTCTTATTAATGTTATTTAGGTTTTAATGTTTCTTAAAAAGTTCTATTAAGCCTTAAAACTTAATGGAAACAACTAAGTTTATAAGATTATAGGTGAAAATATTTGGAGGTTCTTAATAAGTTATCTGAGCATGGTTAGTTTTTAAATTTATCGTTTAAGAATTATGAGCAATTCTATTCCTAAGCCTATTAATATTCTTTAAAGAGAAAGTTTATTTTAAAAATGTTTTAAATTCGAGAGTGATTAGGTGGGGTTTTAATGAATTAATCTTAAAGAATTTTGAGATAGTTTTCTACAAGGATTATTACTGTTAATTGTGAATTAGAGGGAGCCATTTTTCACTTAGTTCTAACCCATTATCTGTGTTCAGGTTGCTAGGATGTTTACGGATTTCAATGGCTTCTCTAACACAATGTTTAAAGAGTTGATTTTCTTTGGCGAGGATTTTGGTGTCTTCTAGGCAGATATGGTCTCTTGTTTTAAGGGAGTGTTTAGCTATTCCGACCAATCATGAAAACCCCAACCACAGAAATATTTTTAATCAGTAAAGAAGTTGTTGCCAAGCAGCCTCCCGCTCATGTAAAACAAACCTCCTCTCCTGCAAAACAGCAACAGAAGAAAACATATCCCCTAGCCAAGGAGCAAGTCAGTCTCAAAGCTCCTTCCAATGAGGTAAAAGTTTCAGATAGATCAGCTTTCTCTTTTAATTTTGAATCAGAAATTCAGAAAGTAAAGATACCTGTGCCTTTAACTAAACTCATGAAGAATGAAATCTTTAAATCAGCCATCATGAAGTCCCTTGAGCCAAAGACCTCTTCATCTGCTGATTTTGTTAACCTACAAGATGACAAGCCAACAGTAACTATAGGGCCTGTGATAGAAGATCGAGATGATTCTTGTCCACCATTCTACATATCCCTAAATGTCCATGATAAGATCCTCCACAATTGTTTTCTTGATTATGGGGCATCACATAATCCTATGCCCAAAGCAGTGATGGATGAGCTTGGTCTTGAGGTCACCAAACCATATCATAATCTCTTCTCTTTTGATTCTAGGAAATTCAGATGTCTTGGCCTCATAAAAGACCTCATTATAAACCTTGCCCAATTGCCAATGAGAAGCATGGTAATGGATGTGGTGGTTACTGATATCCCACCTAAGTTCAGGTTTCTCTTGTCTCGTCCATGGGGCAAAAGGTTAGGAGGTACCTTGTAGATGGATCTTTCATATGCTACGATTTCAGTGTTTGGGGGAGAGCTGAAAAGAATTTACAGGGAGAAACAACTTGCCTACATCATCAACGATGCAAAAAATTTTGTAAATCATCCTATTTATGCTGTGGATACAGATTTTGGCTAGTGCATTCTTCAAATAGATGATTCTCAATCAACTCCTATGCAGCTTGTGAAGCCTATCGAACAACAAACTGATGATAAGAACGTTTCAGTCTGGACCATGTATTTTGATGGGGCCAGTACTAAAGATTCAGCAGGTGCAAGGGTAGTTTTGATTTCTCCTTCAAAGGAGACTATATCTTTGTCTTTCAAGCTCGATTTCAGAACTACTAACAACATAGCAGAATATGAGGCCTTGTTGTTGGGATTAAATTCAGCTAAGGAGATGGGGATAAAAGGTTTAAAGGTATTTGGAGATGCGGATCTCATTATACAACAGGTAAACAGTACCTTTCAAGAAAAGCATGTCATATTGACAGCCTACAGGGATGAGGTATGGAAAGTGCGAGATTCTTTTTCTGTTTTTGAAATTTCGTATATACCCAAGGATATGAATCAGCTTGTTGATTCCCTTGTTGTTTCAGCCAGCATGTTCATTCCTCCCATGCCCCCTAGGCTCAGTTATGAGATCCAAGTAAAATATCGACCATCCTTGCCCGACAATATTAAATACTGGAAAGTTTTTGAGGATGATGATGAACTTAACAGATTTCTTCAAGTGGTAGATGAATTTTCCGATATGCATGTTGACCAGCAAAATCTAAATGTGGAAGAATCCCAGAAGCCCAAGCTAAAACAAAGATTGGGTCAGCATGATATTGTTCAGCTACCTAACAATTATATACCCCGAGGTTTGGTACCTCTCGAAAAGCTTTTCGATCACAATGACGTTCCTTACAAGCCAGATAAAAAGGAGAAATATCCTGTTGTTCACGAGCACAACATAGGGGGTGAAAGCCATCCTAAATTCATAAATCTATCTTCTGAATTGACTGCTAATCAGAAGTCCAAATATTGCAGCGTTTTGAAAGAATTTTCTGATGTTTTTGCTTGGAATTATAGTGACCTAAAGACTTGTGACCCTGATATCATTCAACACAATATCCCTCTTGAGAAAGACACCATTCCTTTCAAACAAAATCTCAGACCTATCAATCCTCTTCTTCTGCCTGTGATTGAAAGCGAAATTAAAAAGCTTCTCGATGCCAAGATCATAATCCCTTTGAGATACTCCAAATGGATTGCAAATCTAGTGATAGTAAGAAAGAAAAATGGTGAGATCAGATTATGTGTGGACTTCAGAAACCTAAACAGATGCTCTAAGAAAGACAATTATCCCCTACCTAAGATGGAACATTTGCTGCAAAGGATTTCAGGGGCTAATGTCATGTCTTTCCTAGATGGTTTTTCCGGCTATAATCAGATTTTTGTCCACCCCGATGACCAGGAGAAGACTGCTTTTACTACTCCTTGGGGTACCTTTATGTACGCCAAGATGCCATTTGGGTCAATGAATGTCGGGGCCACATTCCAAAGGGCCATGGACATGGCTTTTGTGGGAGAAAAGGACAAGTTTGTCCTCATATATATTGATGACATCACAGTGTATTGCAGCAGTCATGAGGAGCATCTAAAGCATTTAAAAAGAGTGTTCTGAAAATGCAGGTAGTTCGGAATCTCATTAAATCCCAAAAAGTCCCAATTTTCTCTCAGGAAAGGTAAGCTCTTAGGCCACATCGTCTCAGCAGAAGGTGTAAATATTGATCCATCTCGGGTGGAGGCAATTCAGAGGTTGTCCTTGCCAAGATCAAAAAAGGATATTCAATCGATGCTCAGAAAGATAAATTTTGTTAGAAGATTTGTGCCAAACTTTGTCGAATTAGTTAAACACATAACATGTATGCCGAAAAAGGGGTCTAAGATAAAATGGACAGACAACGCAAGGAACTCATTTCAGGATATCAATCAAGCTATCATGGAATCCCCAACTCTGATCAGCCCTGATTATAGTAAGATTTTCTATGTTTTTTCCTTTGCTTCTTACGACACTTTGGCAGCAGTTCTTCTACAGAAAGATGATGACAATTTGGATCATCCCGTTGCTTTCTTCAGCAAAATACTCAGAGACGCTGAACTAAGGAACGATCCTATTGAGAAACAAGCCTATGCTCTCATAAAATCTTTAAAATCTTTCAGAATTTATATTCTCCACTCAAAGGTCATCGCATATGTCCCTTCATCCTCCGTGAAAGATGTTTTGACTCAGCCTGATATTGACGGAAAGAGAGCTAGATGGATTGGAAAGTTGATTGAGTTCAACATTGAAGTAAAGCCCACAAAATTGTTGAAAGGCCAGGGCCTTGCTAAGCTATTAACGGAGGAAAATCATGAGCTGCTGGACATTAAATTCATAGGAGAAAGTTCAGTGAATTTGCAGACGGAGTTGGCAGCGGATGGACAACATAGCAATCAACAAGTGGCAGATCACTTGTCTTCTTGTGAATGGTATTCAGGTATTATACATTTTTTTCAAAAGCTAGAAGTTCCTCCTGAACTTAGTATGACTCAAGCTCGAGCCCTTAAGCTCAAAGCTATCAAATTATGCATTTACAATAATCTGTTATATTGGAAAGACCCTGTTGGTTTGCTTCTCAGATGTTTAGACAAAGAAGAGTCAATCAAAGTTACACATCAGTTTGATTCAAGTTTTTGTGGAGGTCATCATTACTAGAAGACCATTATCCATAAAACTTTAAGGGTTGGATACTATTGGCCTTTATTTTTCTTAGATGTGTGTGCCTTCATCAAAGCTTGTGACAAATGTCAAAGATTTATGAGAAAACAACAGCTAAAATCTTTACCCCTGAGACCTATAGTGGTGAATGGCCCTTTTCAGCAGTGGGGTTTAGATTTTATAGGTGATATAAATCCTTCATCTAGTGGTCAGCATAAGTGGATCTTAGTAGCCACAGATTATTTTACAAAGTGGATAGAGGCGATTCCCACCCAGAATGCCACTCACCAGGTGGTCATGAAGTTTCTTTATGAAAATATTTTGAGCAGATTCGGTTGTCCCAAAAGGCTGGTAATAGATAATGCAGCGGCGTTCAAAGCAGAGGCATTAGTAGACATGTATCAATCAATGGGAATCTAGTTGGTACATTCGAACCCCTACTACCCTCAAGGTAATGGCTTGGCTGAATCATCCAATAAGAGCTTAATCAAAATCATCAGAAAACTATTAGAAGAAAACAAAAAGAATTGGGATTCTAAACTAAAATTTGCTCTGTGGGCAGACAGAGTAACTATCAAAAAGTCCATAGGAACCTCTCCATTCAAATTGGTCTATGGGACTGATGTTATTTTTCCTGTTCAGTTAGTTTTACCAGTGGCTAGATTCTTTCAGGAAGATCAACCGAGTCAAATGATATGGTAAGAAGAATGCTTGATTTGGTGGAACTGCAGTAAGCCCACGAACAGTTAGTGGACAGACCAGAGGCTCATCAAAAGAAGATCAAAAATACTTTTGACAGAAAGGCGAAGGTGGACAATTTTCAGATTGGTGACTGGGTTCTAAAATGGGATGCTCTTAGACAGGATAAAGGAAAGCATAACAAGTTCGATTCTTTGTGGACCGGTCCTTTCATGATAACCCAAGTACAAAATAACAACACTTTCATGCTGCAGAATCTGGGAGGTGAAGAAATGTTCGGTGGCCCGGTAAACGAGCGATTTTTAAAACTCTATTTTGTCTAAGGCTGTGAAGCCTAGACATTGTAATGTTAGTCTTAGTTTTTATTTTTTGCAAAATAACTCCATGCCCAATGGAAGCACTAGCAGATAGTTTTTAATTTTCTTTTTTCAGGAAAGGCATTGATTCTATGGTTCTTGAAACCTCACAGGGAGGTGTTCATCCCCAATAGGAGCCAGTATTATCTCCTCAAATAAATTGGTGGAAAATTTTCTTTTGAGGTGATAGGTTGTGGTCTAAATTATATTCCTAAATTTTTGTAAGTAGGTTAGAGAGTCTGTATTTTGTAAATAAGCCCAAAAGAAATTTTGGATTTGGTTTGGTCAAGCAAAAGTTAGAATCTCAGGTTTCGGTGGTTTAGTCGAGACTAAAATGCGCTCATTAACCACCGAAAGCCTTTGTTCCTGGCAGTTAAGAGGTCAAAGCAAGAATGCGGTTAACCACCGAAAGTGTTTTCAACGGTAAAACTGGAAATCCCGTGCTTTCGCACGGGCCAGCTATCAAGCTGACGCAATGATGAAACGTAACCGCCGAAAGCTCATCAAGTTGGAAGGTATGCACATTCTAATGGTGTCTATCCGAAAGTTTGAAGCTCCTGGTGTCCTTTCAACCGCAATTGTCTTTTCAAAATCTAGACACGGCGGTGTTACTGGAATTCATGCATGATTGTCACGAAGCCTCCCTCCATTTCCAGTCCCAAGTACACGATCTATCATAATCTTGTTAATCCCTCATTAAATCCTCATTCATTATCATTTTGAATTTCGGATATTACTGAGATAATCGTGAGTTCACGATTTCATCAATTAAACATGTTTCCAGAGATCCTAATCCTGTTTCCCCTGGTGATTGTCAAAGCGCCATTAGAGTCCAGCGATCGCTCTCAAGTCAATTAAGCCAGGTCGACTTATCAGGCAAGTTCGAAACCCATCTTGCTTCAAATTTAAATGAATATACCACAGAAAATCTAAAATTTCGGCATGCTCTCAGTCAATTTGTCGCCCAAAACTTGGTTAGCGTTTGAGCTCAGTGATCCAAATTTTGTGTCACCCTGTCCCACCAGCTCTTCCATGAGTTATACTCTTTGTGTTCCTAAATTCTAGAATCTTTGTCTCCCTAGATGCTCAGTTTCCCATAATCACAGGTACAGTCAACATTGACCGATGCCGAAAGCAAGGCCATTGTTCAGGTCTGAGGTGGATGGGGTTTGGTACTTGGATGCGCACCCAGAGGTAGCAGAGTTTTTCAAACAAGCAGGGGTATTCACATACTGTGAAAAACTGACCAGTTTTCATCAACAAGTAGTTGAATCTTTTGCAATTGTATATGATGGAAGGTCTGCCAAGATAGGGAAAGAAGAGTTTATCATAGATGAAGCTTCTATAACAGAGTTTACAGGTCTTCCACAAACAAGAGATTGTTGGTTCAAATCTACTATGCCATCCAATGTTGAATTTAGATCATTTCTATATCCCATTCACAAAGATCCGATATGGAAAAAGGATATCCCTATGTCCTTCTTGCAACCACAGTGGAAATCTTTGTTAAAAACAATCTTTGTGTATATTACTTGTGAAGGATGGTATAACAGAGTGATGTTCTATCACTTTAAACTTCTTAATCATTTTACAGGCAGAGAACCAATAAATCTACCTTTCTATTTTCACAAGACTCTTACTAAAATGGCCAGACAAGTTAAATCCAAGCCTACTAAGGTTTCTAGCAGACTATCTCACCAAGGGCTTATTACTCTTCTTATCAAGGAAGATCTATAGAGGAAACAGGGTGATTGGGGTTTCTTTCTTTTCTAGAATGAATTCCAAACAGAGAAACAACCATAAGCTGAAACTAAGAAGACCAGTGGCAGAAAGACTATTACTCCCAAAAGCAGTCATAGGAAAAGGAAAGGTATCTCACCACCAAGAGATCCCATAAAACCATCCTCTAGCAAGAAGAAAAGAATCAAAAGAAAACTGCAGTTTGAAGGTGAGCAGTCCAAGGACCCTGCTACAGGAAATAACCCTTTAAACCTACCTTACAGTGATTCAGAACCAGAACAAGAATTGGTAGAGACACGGCATAATGTACAGACTGAATAGGGTGCAGACTATTGTTCCAATTTACCTTCACCAACTCCTCCAGAGGCACACAGTCCACCAGTGGCATAAGCCTCTTCAAGTAAGCCTAAAATAGCTAGATCACGGAAAATCAAAAAACTCCTGCAACAGGTCTATGAAATGGAAGTCCTGGAAAGGGTGATTAAAAAAGATAATACAGACCTAACTGACAGAAATGCAGAGCTTTTCAAAATAAACCAAACCCTCAAAGAGAAGCATGACAAGATTAAAGACAGAAATAGGGTATTGATCAGGGAAAACATGAAATTGTATAGACAGCTCAGAATTCTAACGTTGAAGTTAAAGGAGTTTCAATCACCAACACAAGAGCAAACTGGATTAGAAACTCTGGCTAACTTAGCTACGACCATGGTAGACACACCAGAGCCTTCCACACAGCCAGTAGAAGTTCGTAGATATGCATGAACAAGGGCTGCCTCATCCAAGAATCCTTGAACATCAAAAAGGGATCCAAGGTAAGCATTTTTGCAATTTTGAAGTTTTCTCAAAACTGAAGTTTCGGTGGTTTAGGCGAACAGGACGACTGTTCATTAACCACTAAAAACAGGACTTTCGGTAGATAATTTTCTCAGGAGATTTCTAAGTTAACCACCGAAAGCCTGTCATTTCCAGAATGATAAGGTTTTTACACAGATGGAAGTTTTTTGAGTTGGAAAGGTTTGTAACCTCTTCGAATGAACATTTGATGAATTGTCAAGACAAATCCAATAGCTATTTTTGATAGATTATGGAAAGAGGAGGTGTTTCAAAGGTTTTTGGTATCTTAGACAAAGACAGAAAATCGGGACACTTTCTCACATCAACAGATTCGAATTTGTCTCTCTTGAAGAGTCATCATTCAGCCCTGGGAGGCTATCCTACACTACACCAGCACTCAACAAGCGAGGAAGACCATGAAATCTGGGATTGACCTCATTTTTGGGGATCATCCCACATCTTTTGCAACTAAATTTTGATTTACTATCTTTAGCATATTTGATCCATGTTTTCAGGATCTCAGAACTGCATTACAAAGCTATAAAGCTAAAGGTAGAATATGAACAAAGGGTTCAACTTTGGAGACTTTTTTCATATTATGTAACTCAAAACTTCTCATTTTCATATTGAGAAATACAAGCTTCTTTTGTCATAACTTGTTCAGATTTCATCTTCTTGTCTATTCTGTACTTGCACCTGGATATTATATTCATGTTGTTATGCTTGTTTATCCCCGATAACTGTCATCTTGTCACTGCATTCATAAGTTAAACTTTGCAAGTATTCTTGTGATTATTGTAATTGGCCATTCATATATGCTTTATATGTGATTATGCTGATATAATAGTTATTTCTTCATTCATCCCTTTATTTGTAAACTCTCTGAACATTTGTGGTTGAAAGCCTTGTCCATGTAAATGTGTTTATGCATGATTTGAGTGAGAAATGATTCAGTCCTCCAACTTGATCCAAACCCACACTTTTTATTGAGAAAATAGTTACCAAAAGATTAAGTTACCAGGCATCCCTAACTTACAGCCTAGGAGAGTTTCCTGGAGTGATAACAAATTGGCGTCGTTGCCGGGGAGAGGAGATCGAAGCTCAGCTTCCTTGGGAGACGACATATCTCCAGCTTTGATGATAGACAAAGTTTGGACATCATTTGGGTTGTAATTTTCTATCTGGCGACTCCATTGAAATGAAGTGGCTCAAAAAAGAGCTCACACCAGGGCGAACCAAGAAGGCCCACTGACAACACCAGTTCCTGACCCTGAGAAGATCATCAGTAAGGGTAAATATTTCCAAAGAGAGGCTTCTGGATCTGTAAAGGTAGTAGATTCAGGTATTCAAACCGACACTCCTTCTTTCATATCTAAAAAACCTCTAGTTGAATCCCTTTCTGCTGAAACTCATAATTCTCAGGAAATTGAAAATTTATCTCTCAAATATTGAAGGTAGAAGAACCTTCACTTTCTTCTAATATTACTGACGCTGTTCTTGAGGTCGATGTTTCATCCCATCCTAAAGAGATAATTACAGGATCCTCTCAGCAAAAGGAAACCTCTTCTTCATCTTCTTTGAATTCCTCACCCATCAAACCTACAGAAGGTGTTTTATACACTCACACTAATCTGCTTGTTCTTGAAGATATTCTCCATGATCTGTCCTCTAAGGGAGAAGAAAATTTAGCCTTGTTTCTCGGTCAGTTTTATAAAGCCTCTTATTTTTCACCCATTTCTGAAAATTCTTCTCAAGGTGAAGCGAGACAACCATTGTATTTTAACTCAGTCATCCCATCTCCTCCTTCATCTCCTACGAGTTCCTCTTCTGTGTCAACCCCCAAGACTACCATGGCTTCCCCTTTAACCAAGATGGAATAGATTTTGGCAAATAGGTATGCCCCACTTGTATTGCCAAATCCTTTGTCTGCTATGCCAACTGGAGATTATCAGAAATATATGTCAAAGTTTACCGGAGCGGGGGATTATACTGTTGAAGAACATATTGAAGCTTTTTATGCTTATGCTGAAAATATTAACATTTCAGAAGAAGATGTGTGGACCAGATTTTTTGTTCAGAGTTTGTATGGCCAAGCCCGGAAGTGGTTCAAAGAGCTACCGGCAAATTCAGTCACAGGTATTGAACAATTAGATGAGGTATTCTTAAAACACTTGGTAGAAAGAAGAGATCTGTTATACTACATTTCTGAGTTTGGAAATTTGAAGAGAGAAGATGGAGAGTCGGTCTCAGACTTCATCAGGAGTTTTAATAGAATGTTTGGCAAGATCCCTGCAAAGATTAAACCAAGTGACGCATCGGAAAAGATCACATTCTCTGCTGCCTTTGATCCATATTTTTGTCTAATCCTCAGAGAAAGATGATCATCCACACTTGCTTTAATGCAAGATGTCGTCCTCGAGGTTGACTCAAACATTGCAGCATCTCAGAAGCTTAAAGGAAAGGTTGAGAGAAAGAAGTTTGTTGTTGAGCCCTCTTCTTCTTCTTATAGTAAAATGGAAAATATGGTAAAGATGTTGGACAATTTGACATCTGAAATGTCAAAAGTTGAAGGTCTAGAATCAGCAACCAGCAAGGACAAAAGAGCCAAATGATTTTGCCCCAAGAAATCCAAATGCTTTCCCTTACAGAAGGAATAATCCACAAGTCCAGATCCTTTAGAGAGACAGGAATGCAGCTGATGATCAAAGAATCAGACCACCTTTTCAAAATGCAATGTTAGATGAAGAACAACAACCATCTCACGATGAAGTCGAAGAAGCAGACGAAATAAATTGTTTTGGTGATGAAAATGATTCTTCTTTTCTGACACAAGTAGAGTATGAAGAAGCCCTGATGGACCAGCAAATTCATGAGGCAAGTATTGAAGAATCTATCTACTTGACAGATGATCAGAAAGGTTATAACTTAAGGTCCAAGAGTGTTGTCTCGAAACCATTGATCGTTGCTCCTGTGGAAAACAAAGAAGTTGTTGCTCTCATGAAGAGTAAAGAAGTTGTTGCCAAGTAGCCTCCCGCTCATGTAAAAAGAACCTCCTCTCCTACAAAACACCAGCAGAAGCAAACACGACCCCTAGCCAAGGAGCAATTCAGTCTCAAAGCTCCTTCCAATGATGTAAAAGTTTCGGATAGATCAGCTTTCTATTTTAATTTTGAATCAGAAATTCAGAAAGTAAAGATACTTATGCCTTTAACTGAACTCATGAAGAATGAAATCTTTAAATCAGCCATCCTGAAGTCCCTTGAGCCAAAGACCTCTTCATCTGCTGATTTTGTTAACCTACAAGATGAAAAGCCAACAGTAACTATAGGGCCTATGATAGAAGACCGAGATGATTCTTGTCAACCATTCTACATATCCCTAAATTTCCATGATAAGATCCTCCACAATTGTTTGCTTGATTCCGGGGCGTCACATAATCTTATGCCCAAAGTAGTGATGGATGAGCTTGGTCTTGAGGTCACCAAACCATATCATGATCTCTTCTCTTTTGATTTCTAGGAAAGTCAGATGTCTTGGCCTCATAAAATACCTCATTATAAACCTTGCCCAATTTCCAATGAGAAGCATGGTAATGGATGTGGTGGTTGTTGATATCCCACCTAAGTTCGGGCTTCTCTTGTCTCGTCCATGGGGAAAAAGGTTAGGAGGTACCTTGCATATGGATCTTTCATATGCTATGATTCTTGTGTTTTTGGGAGAGCCGAAAAGTCTTTACAGCGAGAATCAACTTGCCTACATCATCAGCGATGCAAAAAAATTTGTAAATCACCCTATTTATGCTGTGGATACAGATTTTGGCTCGTGCATTCTTCAAATAGATGATTCTCAATCAAATCCTATGCAGCTTGTGAAGCCTATCAAACAACAAACTGATGATAAGAACGTTTCAGTCTGGACCATGTATTTTGATGGGGCCAATACTAAAGATTCAATAGGTGCAGGGGTAGTTTTGATTTCTCCTTCAAAGGAGACTATATCTTTGTCTTCAAGCTCGATTTCAGAACTACTAACAACGTAGCAGAATATGAGGCCTTGTTGTTGGGATTAAATTCAGATAAGGAGATGGGGATAAAAGGTTTAAAGGTATTTGGAGATGCGGATCTCATTATACAACAGGTAAACAGTACCTTTCAAGCAAAGCATGTTAGATTGAAAGCCTACAGGGATGAGGTATGGAAAGTGAGAGATTCTTTTTCTGTTTTTGAAATTTCATATATACCCAGGGATATGAATCAACTTGTCGATTCCCTTGCTGTTTCAGCCAGCATGTTCATTCCTCCCATGCCCCCTATGCTCAGTTATGAGATCCAAGTAAAATATCGACCATCCTTGCCCGACAATATTAAATACTGGAAAGTTTTCGAGGATGATGATGAACTTAACAGATTTCTTCAAGTGGTAGATGAATTTTATGATATGCATGTTGACCAGCAGAATCTAAATGTAGAAGAATCCCAGAAGCCCAAGTTAAAACAAAGATTGGGTCATCATGATATTGTTCAGCTACCTAACAATTATATACCCCGAGGTTTGGAACCTCTCGAAAAACTTTTCGATCACAATGGCGTTCCTTACAAGCCAGATAAAAAGGAGAAAGATCCTGTTATTCACAAGCACAACATAGGGGGTGAAAGCCAGCCTAAATTCATAAATCTATCTTCTGAATTGACCGTTGATCAGAAGTCCAAATATTGCAGCGTTTTGAAAGAATTTTCTGATGTTTTTGCTTGGAAATATAGTGACCTAAAGACTTATGACCCTGATATCATTCAACACAAGATCCCTCTTGAGAAAGACACCATTCCTTTCAAACAAAAGCTTAGACCTATCAGTCCTCTTCTTCTGCCTGTGATTGAAAGAGAAATTAAAAATCTTCTCGATGCCAAAATCATAATCCCTTTGAGATACTCCAAATGGATTGCAAATCTAGTGATAGTAAGAAAGAAAAATGGTGAGATCAGATTATGTGTGGACTTCAGAAACCTAAACAAATGCTCTAAGAAAGACAACTATCACCTACCTAAGATGGAACATTTGTTGCAAAGGATTTCAAGGGCTAATGTCATGTCCTTCCTAGATGGTTTTTCCGGCTATAATTAGATTTATGTCCACCCCGATGACCAAGAGAAGACTTCTTTTACTACTCCTTGGGGTACCTTTCTGTACGCCAAGATGCCATTTGGGTTAATGAATGTCGGGGCCACATTCCAAAGGGCCATGGACATAGATTTCGTGGGAGAAAATGACAAGTTTTTCCTCATATATCTTGATGACATCACAGTATATTCCAGCAATCATGAGGAGCATCTAAAGCATTTAAAAAGAGTGTTCTTGAAATGCAGGCAGTTCGGAATCTCCTTAAATCCCAAAAAGTCCCAGTTTTCTCTCAGGAAAGGTAAGCTCTTAGGCCACATCGTCTCAGCAGAAGGTGTAAAGATTGATCCATCTCGGGTGGAGGCAATTCAGAGGTTGTCCTTGCCAAGATAAAAAAAGGATATTCAATCGTTGCTCAGTAAGATAAATTTTGTTAGAAGATTTGTGCCAAACTTTGTCGAATTAGTTAAACACATAACATGGATGCTGAAAAAGGGGTCTGAGATAAAATGGACAGACAACGGAAGGAACTCATTTCAGGATATCAAGCAAGCTATCATGGAATCCCCGACTCTGATCATCCCAGATTATAGTAAGATTTCCTATGTTTTTTCCTTTGCTTTTTACGACACAATGGCAGCAGTTCTGCTACAGAAAGATGATGACAATTTGGATCATCCCGTTGCTTTCTTCAGAAAAACACTCAGAGATGTTGAACTAAGGTACGATCCTATTGAGAAACAAGCCTATGCTCTCATAAAATCTTTAAAATCTTTCAGAATTTATATTCTCCACTCAAAGGTCATTGCATATGTCCCTTCATCCTCCATGAAAGACGTTTTGACTCAACCTGATATTGACGGAAAGAGAACTAGATGGATTGCAAATTTGATTGAGTTCAACATTGAAATAAAGCCCACCAAATTGGTGAAAGGCCAGGGCCTTTCTAAGCTCTTAACGGAGAAAAATCATGAGCTGCTGGACATTAATTTCATAGGAGAAAGTTCAGTGAATTTGCAGATGGAGTTGGCAGCGGATGGACAGCATAGCAGTCAACAAGTGGCAGAGCACTTGTCTTCTTGCGAATGGTATTCAGGTATTATACATTTTTTTCAAAAGCTAGAAGTTCCTCCTGAACTTAGTATGACTCAAGCTCGAGCCCTTAAGCTCAGAGCTATCAAATTCTACATTTACAATAATCTATTATATTAGAAAGACCCTGTTGGTTTGCTTCTCAGATGTTTAGACAAAGAAGAGTCAGTCGAAGTTACACATCAGTTTCATTCAAGTGCTTGTGGAGGTCATCATTACTGGAAGACCACTGTCCATAAAATCCTAAGGGCTGGATAATATTGGCCTTTCCTTTTCTCAGATGTGTGTGCCTTCGTGAAATCTTGTGACAAATGTCAAAGATTTACGGGAAAACAACAGCTAAAATATTTACCCCTGAGACCTATAGTGGTGAATGGCCCTTTTCATCAGTGGGGTTTAGATTTTATAGGTGAGATAAATCCTTCATCTAGTGGTCAGCATAAGTGGATCTTAGTAGCCACGGATTATTTTACAAAGTGGATAGAGGCGATTCCCACCCGGAATGCCACTCACCAGGTGGTCATGAAGTTTCTTTATGAAAATATTTTGAGCAGATTCGGTTGTCCCAAAAGGCTGGTAACAGATAATGCAGCAGCGTTCAAAGAAGAGGCATTAGTAGACATGTGTAAATCAATGGGCATCCAGTTGGTACATTCAACCCCCTACTACCCTCAAGGTAATGGCTTGGCTGAATCATCCAATAAGAGCTTAATCAAAATCATCAGAAAATTGTTAGAGGAAAACAAAAAGAATTGGGATTCTAAACTGAAATTTTCTTTGTGGGCAGACAGAGTAACTATCAAAAATTCCATAGGAACCTCTCCATTCAAATTGGTCTATGGGACTGATGTTATTTTTCCTGTTCAGTTAGTTTTACCAGTGGCTGGATTCTTTCAGGAAGAGAAAACCGAGTCAAATGATATGGTAAGAAGAATGCTTGATTTGGTGGAACTGCAGCAAGCCCACGAACAGTTAGTGGACAGATCAGAGGCTCATCAAAAGAAGATCAAAAATACTTTTGACAGAAAGGCAAAGGTGGACAATTTTCAGATTGGTGACTGGGTTCTAAAATGGGATGCTCTTAGACAGGATAAAGGCAAGCATAACAAGTTTGATTCTTTGTGGACCAGTCCTTTCATGATAACCCAAGTACAGAATAACAACACTTTCATGCTGCAGAATCTGGGAGGTGAAGAAATTTTCGATGGCCCGGTAAACGGGCGATTTTTAAAACTCTATTTTGTCTAAGGTTGTGAAGCCTAGACATTGTAATGTTATTCTTAGTTTTTATTTTTTGCAGAATAACTCCATGCCCAATGGAAGCACTAGCAGATAGTTTTTAATTTTATTTTTTCAGAAAAGGCATTGATTCTATGGTTCTTGAAACCTCACAGGGAGGTGTTCATCCCCAATAGGAGCCAGTGTTATCTCCTCAAATAAATTGGTGGAAATTTTTCTTTTGAGGTGATAGGTTGTGGTCTAAATTTTATTCCTAAATTTTTGTAAGTAGGTTAGAGAGTCTGTATTTTGTAAATAAGCCCAAAATAAATTTTGGATTTGGTTTGGTCAAGCAAAAGTCAGAATCTCAAGTTTCGGTGGTTTAGGCGAGCCTGAAATGCGCTCATTTACCACCGAAAGGCTTTGTTTCCGGCAGTTAAGAGGTCAAATCAAGAATGTGGTTAACCACCGAAAGCGTTTTCAACGGTAAAAATGGAAATCCCGTGCTTTCGCACGAGCCAGCTGTCAAGTTGGCGCAATGATGAAACGTAACCGCAAAAAGCTCGTCAAGTTGGAAGGTATGCACGTTCTAATGGTGTCTATCCGAAAGTTTGAAGCTCCTGTTGTCCTTTCAACCGCTATTGTCTTTTCAAAATATAGACACGGCGATGTTACTGAAATTCATGCATGATTGTCAAAAAGCCTCCCTCCATTTCTAGTTGCAAGTACATGATCTATCACGATCCCGTTAATCCCTCATTAAATCCTCATTCATTATCATTTTGAATTCCGGAGATTACTGAGATAATCGTGAGTTCACGATTTCATCAATTAAACGTGTTTCCATAGATCCTAATCCCATTTCCCCTGGTGATTTTCAAAGCGCCATTAGATCCAGCAATCGCTCTCAAGTCAATTAAGCTAGGTCGACTTATCAGGAAAGTTTGAAACCCATCTTGCTTCAAATTTAAATGAATATACCACCGAAAATCTAAAATTTCGGCATGCTCTCAGTCAATTTGTTGCTCGAAACTTGGTTAGCGTTTGAGCTCAGTGATTCAAATTTTGTGTCACCATGTCCCACCAGCTCTTCCATGAGTTATACTCTCTGTATTCCTAAATTCTAGAATCTTTGTCTCCCTGGACGCTCAGTTTCCCATAATCGCAGTTACAGTCAACATTGACCAATGTAGAAAGCAGAGCCAGTGTTGAGGTCATAGGTGGATGGGGTTTTGTACTTGGAGGCACACCCAGAGGTAGCAGAGTTTTTCAAACAAGTAGGGGTATTCACATACTGTGAAAAACTGACCAGTTTTCATCAACAAGTTGTTGAATCTTTTGCAATTGTATATGATGGAAGGTCTGCCAAGATAGGGAAAGAAGAGTTTATCATAGATGAAGCTTCTATAACAGAGTTTACAGGTCTTCCACGGACAGGAGACTGTTGGTTCAAATCTAGAGTGCTATCCAACGTTGAATTTAGATCATATCTATTGCCCATTCACAAAGATCTGATTTGGAAAAAGGATATCCCTATGTCCTTCTTGCAACCACAATGGCAATCTTTTTTAAAAGAAATCTTTGTGTATATTACTTGTGAAGGACGGTATAACAGAGTGATGTTCTATCACTTTAAACTTCTTAATCATTTTACAGGAAGAGAACCAACAAATCTACCTTTCTATTTTCACAAGACTCTTACTAAAATGGCCAGACAAGTTAAAGCCAAGCCTACTAAGGTTGCTAGCAGACTATCTCAGCAAGGGCTTATTACTCTTCTTGTCAAGGAAGATCTGCAGAGGAAATAGGTTGATTGGGGTTTCTTTCTTTTCTGGAATGAATTCCAAACAGAGAAACCACCATAAGCTGAAACTAAGAAGACCAGTAGCAGAAAGACTATTACTTCCAAAAGCAGTCATAGGAAAAGGAAAGGTATCTCACCACCAAGAGATCCCATAAAATCATCCTCTAGAAAGAAGAAAAGAATCAAAAGAAAACTGCAGTTTGAAGGTGAGCAGTCCAAGTACCCTGCTACAGGAAATAACCCTTTAAACCTACCTTACAGTGATTCAGAACCAAAACAAGAATTGGCAGAGACACAGGATAATGTACAGACTGAACAGGGTGCAGACTATTGTTCCAATTTACCTTCACCAACTCCTCTAGAGGCACACAGTCCACCAGTGGCAGAAGCCTCCTCAAGTAAGCCTAAAATAGCTAGATCACGAAAAATCAACAAACTCCTGCAACAGGTCTATGAAATGGAAGTCCTGGAAAGGGTGATTAAAAAAGCTAATACAGACCTGACTGACAGAAATGCAGATCTTTTAAAAATAAACCAAACCCTTAAAGAGAAGCATGACAAGATTAAAGACAGAAACGGGGTATTGATCAGGGAAAACATGAAGCTGTATAGACAGCTTAGAATTTTGAGGTTGAAGTTAAAGGAGTTTCAATCACCAGCACAGGAGCAAACTGGATTAGAAACTCTGGCTAACTTAGCTACGACCATGGTAGACACACCAGAGCCTTCCACACAGCCAGTAGAAATTCGCAGATCTACACGAACAAGGGTTGCTTTATCCAAGAAACCTTGAACATCAAAAAGGGATCCAAGGTAAGCATTTTTGCAATTTTGAAGTTTTATCAAAACTGAAGTTTCGGTGGTTTAGGCGAACAGGATGACTATTCATTAACCACTGAAAACGGGACTTTCAGCAGATAATTCACTCAGGAGCTTTCTAAGTTAACCACCAAAAGCCTGTCATTTCCAGAATGATCAAGTTTTTACACAGATCGAAGTTTTTTGAGCTGGAAAGGTTTGAAACCTCTTCGAATGAACATTTGATGAATTGTCAAGACAAATCCAATAG
>JZKD02S1676043.1:158426-168832 GCA_000966675.3 Picea glauca
AAGAACTTTGGCTAGGTCTAATAATGCCAGCCTCTAACATTTCTTCAACCATGCACTCAATTTCACTCTTCTGGGCATAAGGGTATCTGTATGGCTTGATGTTAGGAGGAACACTACCAAGAATTAGGTGAATTTCATGATCATGATTTTGAGTGTGTGGAAGACCTTTGGGAATATCTTCAAATACTTTGGAATGCTTTTCAATGATCCCTTGGAGATCTTGAGGAATATATGGCTTAGATGTTTGAACATCTAGTGAGAATAGTTGTGCAATAATGTTGAAATTACTAAGACAACTGAGAGGGGGGGTGAATCAGTTGTCTCTGTGCTTAAACAATTTTAAGTCAATTAAACAATTTTTAATCTTTCTCCAAGTGACCATCAATATTATACAACACATGAACAACATAAATAATGAGCATTGGTCACACATAAGATATACACAGAGATAGATTTTCACGAGGAAACCCATAAAGGGAGAAAACCTCTTCTTCTTCGAAATGATAGGCAAAATTTTAAGTTCTATACATCATCTATAGCTGAGCACCAACTCAATGTGAGGCTACTACCTCTGTTTTACAAGCTCCAAATTGTTTGAGAGAACTAACTCTCTGGTTTCTCTAGCACCCACTAGAAGGAAGCACCAACTCCCTGAGTGTTCCAGCACCGACTGGATGGAAGCACCTACTTCCACTTATACAAGCACCAAATTGCATATAGAAAACTCTCTGTTTTCCCAAGCACCACCCTGCCACCCTATTTTCTAGCCACAACTAGATGGAAGCTACAACTCTCAATATTCAAGCATCAACTTGAATATAATAGGACCACAGTCCTCCCTAGTACCACCCTACCTCCCTGATTATAAATAAATGACTGAATAACTAACAATACAGATATATCAATTCTTACCACTTCTTCACTGTTCTGCAATTCCTTTTGCTCTGTTCATACTTGGCTTGACTTGCTATCTCTTCCTTTCTATTCTTTCTCTATACTTCTCATGCTTCTTTGATATGTGCACATTCTTCTCTCTTCACCTTTTATGTTATGTTCATCTTTTGTTCCTTATCTCTAAGCTTTCTTCACACTGCACATACTGTAATTTTACCTTTCTACAGTTCAACTCATTTTTCAGTCAGAACAACCAACCTTACATAGTCACTGCATCTCTCCTTTTATACACACCAGCCTCATCAGTTACATCTCGAATCTCCTTGGGGAAAGACAAAAACGTCTCAGCAACTGAATCACCAACCGATCAAGAACCATGATTCGATTTTCTTCTAACTAAATCCTAACTAAACAGTTCATCATAAATATCAACAGTAGCCCTTCAATCAAATTTTGAATTAACAAGCACCGTTGGATTAAATCCACAAGGTTTTGCGTTTATCCCATATGCCCACTAGCTGTGACCACGGGGCTGATCAAAATGTGTTTCACATTTCGCATTTCGGCAATCCTGTGTCGAAGGGTCTCGACACTCCAAGTTATGATCCATGAAATGGAGCTTAGCTTTGTGCTAGCTCCTCCCTCTCATATGACCATTGGCGGTGACCAAAGCCTACGCCAAAAGGCATTTTGAAAATTCGCATATCGGCGTTTTTGTGATGAAAGGTATCGACAATCCATGTCGCAAACTCCGAAATGGAGCTAGTCTTCTCTATCTCTTCTCTCCATCTCTCGACGATGTGACCACGAGATAAGACCACTGGCTATTCCTTTGAGCACTTCTTTCTTCAGATCAATGGTCCAAAACTTTGATGATTCGACGGTCCAGATCTTTTTGTGATTTCTCATATCGCGAGTTTGAAGTGTAAGAGAACCTCCTTCCTTTGAATTTCCAGTCAGCGAAAATTTGATCTTTCATCACGTGTATTCTGGATCCAACGACTGAGATTATATCGTGATTTTGCAACTTCATGGGCCTTCGTCATGCCTGATCAACAGTCCACGATCTCCCTTTGATCAACGACTCATATTAAATCATGGTTTCTCATTTTGCGATTACAAAGGATAGAGCACCTCCTTTCTTTGACTTTCCAGTTAGCGAAATGCCAATCTCTCACCATGTGTCCTACTTGAAGATGGATGGTCCTCCTTCTTTCAAGTTTTTGTAGGCCTGCTTCATCTTGTACGTAAAGATCGTGCTCCTTCTTATGGATCCAATGACGGTCGGTTTTCGAGCTCAAATCTAATGCCTGATATATGTTCTCTTATACTGCACGTTACTCCTATCTGAATTCATATCTAATGGTCATCGGGGATTCTGAATGAGATCCAATGACCATCGTTTCTCTTCATAGTTGATCTTTCCATTTCCATACTATCATCACTTTGTTGATCGTGTTGATCTTTTCCATCAATGACAAACACGCATACTCTTCTTCTGTCTGAGAAGATGCCAACAATCTCCCCCTTTGGCATTGATGCCAACCCCTTAAAGAACATCCAATTTGACCATCCTTGTAATTACCACACCAACCCCTTGAAGAACATCCAACTTCTTTACCATCCTTTCTCCCCCTTTGACATCAATGTCAAATAAGAAACACGCTCCCCCTGAGCTATTGCAATACATGTCGAGGGTATCATATATTCAACCAACACAAATTCCCCTTGACAAGATGGACCCTCTTAGTTTAACAGTGAGATCACGCCCAACTTTTGGTGAAGATATCCAAAAGGTGTCGCTGCTAACAATTTAGTAAAGATATCAGCTATCTGTTCTATGGAAGGTATATAATTCACCTGAACAATTCTATTTGTAACTTGTTCTCTGAGAAAATGGTATTTTATTATTATGTGCTTAGATTTTGAATGAAGTACAAGATTCTTAGAGAGACTGATGGAACTGGTGTTATCACAATGAAGTGAAATGGGATCAGTGTAAGTTACCCTCAAATCTGCAAGAGCTTGTATCATCCATAAAATTTGTGTGCAACAAGTAGCCGCAACAATGTGTTATGCCTCTGTAGTTGATAATGAAATGGATCCTTTCTTTTTACTAAGCCATGCTACTAATGAGTCACCCAGAAAGAATGCTCCTCCACCGGTGCTTTTTCTCTCATCAACATAGTTTGCCCAATCAACATTTGAATAAGAAGTTTACTGAAATTTCTGATTTCTGGGATACCACAGACCGTAATTCATTGTGCCCTTCAAGTACTTGAATATTCTTGTTACTGCTACTAGATGACTTTGTTTAGGAGCAGACTGATAACGACCTACCATTCCAACAGCTTGCATTATATCAGGACGGGAAGCTGTGATGTACAGAAGACTGCCTATCATTGATCGGTATGTCCTTTGATCAACATCGGGTGAAATATCATCTTTACTGAGCTTGCAACGAACCACCATAGGTGTACTAACAGGAGAAGAATCTTCCATCTGAAATTTCTTCAACATCTCTTTCAAATATTTTTCTTGTGAGATAAATATTCCTGCAGAACTCTGTTTAAATTGTAAGCCAAGAAAGTATGATAGTTCTCCTATCATGGACATCTCAAACTCTGTTTTCATAGATTTAGAAAATCACTGGATAGAGGGTTCATTAGTATAGCCAAAAATAATATCATCTACATAAACCAAAACAACTAGTAAATTATCACCTTCAGACTTAATGTAGAGATTGTTGTCAACGGTACCTTTCTTGAATCCTTTGTCTTGTAAGAATTTGTCCAGTCTATAATACCAAGCTCGTGGTGCTTGTTTCAGTCCATATAGAGCCTTCTTCAACTTACATACATAGTTAGGATTATATTTCAATGTGAATCCTTCAGGTTGCTCCATATACACTTATTCCTCTAGATCTCCATTAAGAAATGTTGACTTAACATCCATATGATACACTTTAAAGTTCTTATGACATGAATGTGCAAGAAACATTTTGATAGCTTCCAATCTTGCCACTGGTGCAAAAGTTTCATCAAAATCCTGACCTTCAACTTTTGCATACCCTTTACAGACCAATCTGGATTTATTTCTAACAACTTGTCCTTTTTCATTCATTTTATTTTTGAACACTCATTTGGAACCTATTACATTCTTGTCTTCAGGTCTAGGAACAAGCTCCCAAGTATTTTTCTTCTCAATCTAATCAAGCTCTTCATTCATAGCTCTAATCCAATCATCATGTTGGTTGGCTTCATAAAAAAAAATTGGTTCAGTCATAGATAAAAAGGCAACATGAGACTGTTTTGAGTCTTTAATCAATTTCCTTCTTGTCTAAACTCCTTTATTTATATCTCCAATTATATGATTTTCAGGATGATTCTTTCTAACAATTCTGAGAGGTGATTTTGCTTGTTTCTTCTGATTTGTGTCAACCAGAGTATTAGTATCTTCATCTGATTTAGATTCTTCTCTTTCTGATCCTTGGACCTGTTCATCCTCATTTTCAATTATATATTATGTGCTTGGTTCAACACTGCTTACATTTCGTACCGAGATTTCTTCATCCACTTTTATGTCGATACAATCAACCAATTTATGAAGCCTCTTATTGTAGCATCTGTAACTTTTACTGCTTGTAGCATACCCTAAGAATATACCTTCATCAGCCCTGTCATCATATTTGCTAATATTTTCATCATTATTCTTGATATAACATTTACTCCCGAGACTTTAAAATGTTTGATTGAAGTAGGTCTTCCAACCCATAATTCATAAGGAGTCTTGTCACTGTCTGGCCTGAGATGAGCTTTGTTCAGGATATGAACAACTATATGTATTGCTTCCACCCAATATGTCTGAGGTATATTCCTTTCATTCATCATTGATCTTTCCATTTGTTGTACTGATCTATTCTTCCTCTCAACAACTCCATTTTTCCATGGAGTCCTTGGAATTGTGTACTCTCTTTTGATTCCATGTTTATCACAGAACTCTTTGAAGTTCCATGAGTTAAATTCTCCTCCTCTATCAGACCTCACTGCCTTCAATATTCTTCCTGTTTGATTCTCAGTCAGAGCCTTAAACACTTTGAATTTTTCAAATGCTTTAGATTTTTCCTTCAGAACGACAACCCATGTTAGTCTAGAATAATCATCAATAATCAACATAAAATAGTTTTATTTTCCTGTACCTTATTTTCTTGATGGTCCACATAAATCCATATGTACTAACTGGAGAGGTTTTTCTATTGAAGGAAAGTTTTTAGATTTGAACGGTGTCCAAGTAATCTTTCCTATCTGGCATGGTTTACAAATAGAATCGTATGGCTTTGATATCTTTGGAAGATCCTTTACTGCCCCACTATTTCTGAGCTTGATTATATGATCAAAATTTAAGTGTCCAAGTCTCCTATGCCATAGCCAACTTTCATCATATTTGCTTAAGTGGCATTCTTCTTTTTCTTCTTTTAACACATAGACATTGTTTTCTATTCTTATTCCTTTTGCAACCAACTGTTATGAATTCACAGACTTTATTTTACAATATTTAGAAGTAAAAACCACTTCACATCCTCGATCACAGACTTGACTGACACTAAGAAAATTATGTTTCAGACCATATACAAATAACACATCTTGAGATTTTCCTTTTCCATTACTCAGACTTACCATTCCTTTACCTTTTATTTTTCCTGGCGCATCGTTTCCAAAAATTACATTTCCTGATTTGTTTTCACTTAGAGTTAGAAACTTACTTTTGTCTCCAGTCATATGTTTGGAACATCCACTATCAATATACCAGGGATTCTTTTTCTTTTGGGTTGATAACACTAGTCCACACTTGTCATCTTCTTTCTTCTTCCAAACCTTGAAATTTTCAGCAGTGGACTTCAAATCTGGCTTATAATTTCTTAAGCGACAATATGTGGCTTTATGTCCATAGTTATGATAGACATAAAATTTTGGTTCACTAAATAACAGACTGTAACGATTTTTATGCTCATAACTGTTATTATGTTTGTTGCTTAGCTGTCTCAATCTTTGTTGTGGTAAATAATTATTCCTTGAATAACTTGTTTGCTCATATCTACATCTTAAAGAACAAGTTATAGCTTTGTGACCAAAGTTAGAACAGAAAAAAAAGTATGCATAGAAAAGACTTTTGTACCTGGGAAAAGAATGTCTTCTCTGAGTGGATCGATTTCTTTCATGCTGATAGTTTCTTTGATCAGTTCTGGTACATTTTCCTTCATTCCTTCTTGGTGGCTAATTTTATTTCTTTGTTTTTGCAGAATGGTTGTTGTCAATGATTGTAGATTTAACAAACTTGATGTGTTCCATATTAATTGGATGATCACTACTTGATCCTTCTTCATACCCCAAGCCAGCTTTCAACTTTGGATTCCTTTGCTGATTTAGAATGGAAGTTAGTTCTTATGAGGCTTTAATACTTGGCAGGTTTTGGTGATATAATACCTTAAACTTCTCCATTTCCTTTCTGGTTTTTACTATCTCTTCTTCTAAGGCTTCACACGTCGCTTTCTTCTCTGACAACTGTTGTTTCAATATGTCTTCTATTTTCTTTGCCTCTTCTAACTCCACTTTTAGTAGAGAAAAATTTTCATCAGGTTTTTCAGCATTCATTTTAAACTGCATCAACAATTGTTTTTGTTTTCTCTTCTTACATTTGAGTATGTCAATCTCTTTCAAAGCACTGATTAATTCACCTTCCATATCCACCACAACTTCTTCATTATCCATTTCACCTCCTATGTGTTCATCATCAAGATCTCCCATAGCCATAAGAATAAAATCATTCACTTTGTCTTCACATGATGAATCACTATCTATGTCTTCTGAGGAGTTTTCATTGTTTGCACACAAAATTTTCTTTTTACTATATTTCTTGAATTTGTACTTCTTTTCATCATCAGAGTTCTGGTCCTTTTTCTGGTGGGGACACTTAGATGAAAAGTGACCTATATTACCACAGTTAAATCATTTGAAGGGAATCTTGCCTTGATATTTTCCTGATCCTTTCTTTAACCTTATCACAAATTTTGCCTCAATATCATCTAAGTCTGAATCAGTATTCTTGTCTGCTTTAAAATATGCTTCTCTAGTAATGGATTTATCTTTGTTGATTCTCATTTCATATGCAGTTAGTGTTCCTAGGAGTTGATCAATGGACAGGGTCTTAAGATCATTTATTTCTTCTATTGCAGAGACTTTTGGATTAAATTTATCAAGCAAAGATCTTAAAATCTTCTGAACCAAAAATGATTCTTCAATCTTCTTACCAAGACCCTTCATGGAATTCACAAGTTCTTCCACTCTTAAAAAATACTTGCTAACTTTTTCATCTTCATTCATCTTTAGTTTTTCAAACTTCATTCTATATGTTTGAAGTTTGGCATCTTTTACTTTCTCATTTCCTTCATAGCTGCTAACAAGTTTATCCCACATAGATTTAGCAGTTTCATAATGCATCACCTTTACAAACTTAGCTTCAGCAAGTCCATTCAAGATAGCATTCATTCCCTTAGCATTACAGCTAAACTCTAACTTATCATCCTTGGAGGCTAGCACAACATGCTTTGTATATCCAGTCTCTACTACGTCCCAAACGTTAGCACCTAAGGCCATTAACTATGTTCTCGTTCTAACCTTCCAGAAGGAAATATTTGTTCCATCAAATAGAGGATGCTTAGTGGTTGAAGTCCCTTCATGACTTGTCATGTTTAAGCTTACAGATCTACCTTTATATAAAAGGAACCCGCTCAGATACCAATTGTTGAAATTACTAAGACAACTGAGAAGGGGGGTGAATCAATTGTCTTTGTGCTTAAACAATTTTAAGTAAATTAAACCATTTTTAATCTTTCTCCAAGTGACCATCAATATTATACAACATATGAACAACATAAATAATGAGCATCAGTCACACATAAGATATACACAGAGATATATTTTCACGAGGAAACCTATAAAGGGAGAAAACCTCTTCTTCTTCGAAATGATAGGCAGTCTTTTAAGTTCTGTACATCATCTACAGTTGAGCACCAACTCAATGTGAGGCTACTCCCTCTGTTTTACAAGCACCAACTTGTTTGAGAGAACCAACTCTCTGGTTTCTCTATCACCCACTATAAGGAAGCACCAACTCCTTGAGTGTTCCAGCACCGACTGGATGGAAGCACCTACTTCCACTTATACAAGCACCAACTTGCATACAGAAAAATCTGTGCTTTCCCAAGCACCACCCTGCCACCATATTTTCTAGCTACAACTAGATGGAAGCTACAACTCCCAATATTCAAGCATCAACTTGAATATAAGAGGACCACAGTCCTCCCTAGCACCACCCTACCTCCATGATTATACATAAATGACTGAATAACCAATAATACAGATATATCAATTATTACCACTTCTTCATTGTTCTACAATTCCTTTTTTTTTGTTCATACTTGGCTTGACTTGTTGTCTCTTCCTTTCTGTTCTTTCTCTGTCCTTCTCATGCTTCTTTGATATGTGCACATTCTTCTCTCTTCACCTTTTTTGTTATGTTCATCTTATGTTCCTTATCTTTGAGCTTTCTTCACACTGTGCATACTGTAATTTTACCTTTCTACAGTTGAACTCATTTTTCATTCAGAACAACCAACCTTACACAGTCGTTGCATCTCTCCTTTTATACACACCAGCCTCATCAGTTACACCTCGAATCTCCTTGGGAAAATACAAAAATGTCTCAGCAACTGAATCACCAACCGATCAAGAACCATGATTCGATTTTCTTCTAACTGAATCGTAACTGAACAGTTAATCATAAAGATCAACAGTAGCCCTTCGATCAGATTTTGAATTAACAAGCACCATTGGATTAAATCCGCAAGGTCTTGCATTTATCCCATATGCCCATTGGCTGTGACCACAGGCCTGATCAAAATGTGTTTTTCATTTCACATTTCGAAAATTTTGTGTTGAAGGGTCTCGACACTCCAAGTTACGATCCCCGAAATGGAGCTAAGCTTTGTGCTAGATAATCCCTCTCATATGACCATCAATGGTGACCACAACCTACGCCAAAAGGCATTTCGCAAATTCGCATATCGGCATTCATGTGATGAAAGGTCTCGACACTCCATGTCACAAACTCCAAAATGGATCTAGGCTTCTCTATCTCTTCTCTCCATCTCTCGATGATGTGACCACGAGATAAGACCACTGGCTAGTCCTTTGAGCGCTTCTTTCTTCAGATCAACGGTCCAGAACTTTGATGATTTGACGGTCTGGATATTTTCTTGATTTCTCATATCGCGAGTTCGAAGTGTAAGAGCACCTCCTTCCTTTGACTTTCTAGACAGTGAAAAGATGATCTGTCGTCACGTGTCTTCCAGATCCAACGACTGAGATTATATCATGATTTCACAACTTCACAGGCCTTCGTCATGCCTGATCAACGGTCCATGATCTCCCTTTGATCAACAACTCAGATTAAATCGTGGTTTCGCATTTCTCAATTTCAAAGGATAGAGCACCTCCTTTCTTTGACTTTCCAATCAACAAAATTCCAATCTCTCTCCACGTGTCCTACTTGAAGATGGGCAATCCTCCTGCTTTCGGGATTTTGTAGGCCCGCTTCATCTTGTACGTAAATATCGTGCTCCTTCTTATGGATCCAACGAAGGTCAATCTTCGAGCTCAGATCTAACGCCTGAGATCTGTTCTCTTCTACTGCATGTTACTCCTATCTGAATTCATATCTGACGGTCATCGGGGATTTTGAATGAGATCCAACGACCATCGTTTCTCTTCATAGTTGATCTTGTCATTTCCATACTATCATCTCTCTGTTGATCGTGCTGATCTTTGCCATCAATGAAAAACATGCATACTCTACCTCTGTCTAAGAACATGCCAACAAATAATGCCTTGATGCCCCTTTTTATATAATTTTGTCATGCCATTAGAGATTATCATCTTATCGGGTTTCCCTGTGATACCTCTTAACTCAATTTATTTTCATTCCAATGAAAATTTCATGAAACGTTCTTGAAAATTAAAATCCATTTTTCCTAATGATTGTAACCATTAGATTCCTAGTACAACATCAACACCGCCCATGGGTATAGAAATCATTGGACTATTCATTACATATTCCCCCATAGTAAGATTGATCTTATTGCATTTTCCTGAGCAATTGATAGTTCCTCCATCTAAAATCATTACTTGAAACTCTGGCACTGAATATTCAAAGCAATTGAGAGCTTTGGATAATTTATAGTGAATGAAATTATGAGTACTGCCATAATCAATTAGGACTATTACCTTTTTCTTCTTGATGTATCCTTCGATCTTGAGGATTTGAGGAGTGCTAATTCCATCCAATGCATTACATGATATCGTGGGAGTCAACTCTTTAGACGAAATTTCTTCTACGTTTTCATCTTGAGATGGTTCTTGTTCTTGTTCTTCTTCCTCTTCACAATCTATGTAGAA
>JZKD02S1676043.1:169032-179312 GCA_000966675.3 Picea glauca
GTGAAAATTGTCCAAGTGACGAGTGATTTGCGAGAAAAAATCCATCGATACCATACAAATTGATTGGGTTCTAAATATAAAGAAGCAATTCGTACCTTTTGTGTATGTGGCACATCATGTAGATCAAAGAATTGCTCCATTTGATTGGGTCCTTGCCATCAAACTTCCTCATATCGATCTTAGGAACGTGATTGGTCTTCAACCCAAAGTTGGAATTTATCCATTCTTGATTGACCTTCCTTGTGTCCTCATCATGAATTTCATGGGATACATTTTCACTTTCAGGTGTCCTCTCTATTATGAAATTTTTCAATCCTTCCATGATCTCCCCTTTTAAACCCTCCATCATCCCTTGTAGTTCATATTTTATTACTGTCTTCTTTTGTAAATCATTTATGTCCCTACACATTTATTCACCTTCATCAAGAGTCCATGTAGGATTATCTGGAGGCTTATTTGGTGTAGAAGTTCCCTTTTTGGGTGGCATGTTGGCCAAGTATCACTTTTGAACCTTGATTTGTAGGTGGTTCTACTAGACAATATTTCTTCTGTTGTATCTCCAAAGTTTCGGCCCTTCTAGGTATGAAACTTTATTTTTTGTAATTCTCTGATATTTCTTCTCTGCAATTCCACATGTCTGATCAAAATTGGATGTGCCAAGTGGAATTTACGGTAACTTCCCCACAACTTGCTGATTTTTGGTATTTCCGGGAGATGTCACTTGTATAGCGTGCCCCACACAAAATAATTGATATAAAATTCTAAAACTCATATGAGAAATATTGTAGACTGTCCACTATCCAATGCAACTAGTCTCACTCAATTTGGATACTCTAGGAAGAAGCTATGATTGTTTTACCTGGAACACCTTCTTGAGACTAGTCAATAGGACTAGTCAGATACCCTATCTTCCACAGGGTGTATATGAAAATGTAATATGACCCAGAAGCTGAAATGTTTATCATAGATACCTTACTAATTTATGTGAATATGATCTGGATTTTAGGGTCTGAAACATTACAGAAAAAATGTTATAACGAAAATTCAGCAATGACTCAGTTCACGATGATTCCATAGCCCTATCTTGCACAGGTTGTATCTCCGAAATTATAAGGCCTCAGGAGCTAAATTTTAACCCAACGTACCTTGATCTGTCTAATAAATATCCTCCAAGTCGTTCCTTTTGAAACATTGTATAAAAAACATTATAGAAAAAATTGCAAGGTGTCTCAGATGTAGCAGCGAAACCCCAAGACCTTGAGCTCTGATACCATATGTTAAGAACCAAATATAAATATAGCATAGAAAAACCTCAGAATAAGTACTCAACGCCTTGAAAAAGAGAGAAATACAGATAATAATCCTCTTGGAGGGGGAAACCTCCTTATGCCCACATAAATGTACAATTCCAAGATGATTCCAAATGAGAATGTCTCCTTGGTATATATAGGAGACTAGGAGGTATAATTACAACTAACGGAATAAAGCCTACATAAATAAAATAACATTACTAATGTAATATGCCCCAATTAAGGGGTAATGAGCCAATATTAGGGCTTAACACAAATTACATGTAGAGCTATGATATCCCTTAAAAGACAATCCTATTCTTAAACTACCCCAAACATTCTAAATAGATGAACATAAAGAGATGGGAAAGCATATCAGAAGTAGTACCTTTAGTCCTAACATTCGATTTAGACCTCCTCCACCTTTGTAGCTTCCCAAGATGTTGGTCTCCTCTCAAAGCTGATATGCAAGAATACTTAGGAAAACAATGCTATAAATATTATATTTCTAGTCATCAACATTAGGGTTAGATATAAACCATTATGCATAAATCAAATGAAAAGCATAAACACATAATATTTGGGACAAGAAAGGGATTCTTCTATTCAGTATGAAGATTAAAAGTTACAACCTTCGACGCCTGACACTCCGCGAACCAAGTCTAGGATCCTCTTAATGTTTCTCCAAGTGCATCATCCCAAAGCCTTCTCTCACAATCAAATGATCACTTTAGGGAAAGGGAAGGGATTGTATAGGAGAAAGGGCTAGACAAAGAATACTGAGGCCAAATCTCAGAAAGGGATGCAATATTTGGAATAAGAGGGGGAATGGATTTTGGCAGAGTTTCTTTGTTCTAATGCTTGATTTTAGAATGGGACCCAACACCTCATTTTATATGAAAAAAGGATAGTTATTCGATTTGGGGACGATTTACAGCGGGTGAAATGGTTAGGAAACCTCCAATAGCTCGTTAAGCCGAATTCCTTGCAACTTTTGGAGGTAAAGGCGGGTTGTTTAGTATGCAGCTAGCGTATCTATGTGGGATTTCTAGCATGTAGCTAGCGTATATACACAGGAAGTAGTGCAGTAGGGCATGTACATGCTCCAAAAAATGGTTTTTTAAAGAGATTTCCTCAGGAGTAATTTGGCAAATTGTGCAAGTAGAAAGGCCAATGCCATGTATGCATAGGTAGGGAATTTTAGGGCTATAACAATTTTTATATATGAATCATTCTAGAAAACAAGTTATAGAGAAAATGGTAAGATGACCTTTAAATAACATATCTTAGAACACAACATCACAAGACTTCATCCTCCTTTGGAATTTGTCCCTTCTTCACTTCATCTTCTCACTGAAATTTGACTCATATATCCTTGGCTACCTCAAATAATAATCACTTACTCACATAGAATATATTCAATATAATGTGTGTGTGAATGTACTTATGAGTGAATTCTTGAGATGTATATATACTTTTCTAAGTAAAATCTTTTCTTAACTTTAGGTCTTCTTAAAAGTTCTTGTTACAACCACTTTCCCCTTTCATTAATGACTTGCAACCAATTAGGGGCTTCTTAACCCATGTTGAAACTAGTTAGGGGATTCTTAACCTATCTTTGGGGCCTCCAACTTCATGACCTCATAACGCCTCAACCGTGAGGAACTATGTGACGTTCCAGATACCTTTGGAAACATAATGACATGTTATTCCATCTATGAGTGTGTTACCTACTTTTACAGTTGGGTATGTGTTATATTCTTTGCATCCATTTTTGGGTGTTTTTTCGGCACATGGTTTTCACCGATGGTTTTCTATTTCCGGTCAAGGAGTTAGATTTGTTGACTAATATGAGTTATTGGATTATGGTTTTGGATGCTACGAGATCCTATATGTATATTGTATTGTAAACAATGTATGAAGTGTATGAATATAGAATATGATGGTTTTCCCGGTTTGGGTTTCCAGGGGAAAAATCTATGTGTAATGTGTGTATTTTCCATTGTATATTTTCTATTCTTTTATTGAAAATATGTTTACAGTAAATAATTGTACAAGGTTAAAATCTACATTTGGTATCAGAGTAATTATTGGCTTTAGGGGGACGCCTTTGTGGTTAGGGGTTTGGCTTGGGACTATGACAAGCCTTGTTACAGTGGGAGATATGTGATATTGATTATTTAGGTGAAACAAAATGGTGAAAAGTTTGAAATTAGAGATCGAGAAGTTTAATGGGAAAAGTTTTGAGTTGTGGAAGCTTAATATGGAAGATCTATTGGTAGACAGAGATCAATGGATCGTGGTGGATCCAGGTACTACACCTACAGCAACATCAACAGATGACTGGAAAAAGTTGGATCGGAAGGCGAAGAGCACAATCCAATTGTTTCTCTCAGATTTGGTATTATTGAGACTCTATTACAAAGCATTTGAATGCTTTCAATATTTTGGTAAGTCAAATATTATTTGTTGAAATTAAAATTTCATATGAAGATAAGTGTATCAATTTACTGTGATCTTTACTATACTCATGGGATAGTCTGTTTGTGGCCATAGGTAGTAATAAAACTACCTTAAGTTTCGATGATGTGTCTCATCCTTATTGTCGAAGGAGATGAGATGAAAGAACATGGAAGGACAGAGTACAGATGCATTATTTGCAAGAGGACACTCCCAGGAAAGAAATAGTTCTAAGTCCTCAAATGGGATATCTAAATCTAAGGGTAGATCTAAATCTCCTGGAAAGTTTGTAAAGGTATGTTGGAGATGTGGAAAAGAGGGGCACTTCAAGAAGCAATGTAGATCCAAGAATGTTGAGAGAGTGAAGGGATATTAAGGTGCTCCCTCTACAGAAGAAAATACCTCCAAGGAAGATGGAGGGGATGTGTACTTGGATTCTTCAAGCACACATGCATATCATGAGGAATGGATGGTTGAATCAGGTGCATCCTTTCATATGACTCCCCACAGGGAGTGGTTCTGTGAATATGCAAGGTATTATGGAGGTAATGTTTTCCAAGGTGATGACTTGACAGCCATAATCATAGGACGAGGAAAATTCAAGTTTAGACTCATATATGGAAGGATTATAACACTTCCTAGTGTTTTGCACATCCCAGGATTGTCCATAAATTTGATTTATGTAAGAAAAATGGGCGATGCAAGGGTAAAAACATTATTTGAAAAAGAAACCTGTAGGATGGTTTGAGGAGCAATGGTGTTGCTGAAGGGAGTTCGGATTGGAACTTTGTATAAGATGCAAGGAATCATTATTAGTGATGGGTGTAATAGTTCCATTATTCTTGATATTGGAGCTGAAGAAGAAAAAAATCCTACAGTCTCTATAGAAAATGTTATGTTGTGGCATCAAAGACTGGGGCATATTGGAGAGAAGGGTATTTGACTACTACACTATAAAGGTATGGTTGAAGGTATGTCTAACTACTCTCTGGATTTTGATTTCTATGAACATTGTGTATATGGGAAGCATAATCGGGTAAGATTCCCTTCTGGTGCAATGCAGGTAGAAAGAATTTTATAGCTAGTGCACAATGATGTGTTTGGACCTGTGTTGGTTCCATCATTGGGAAAATCTATAGACTATGTCTCATTTATAGATGACTTCTCGAGTAATACTTGGATATTTTCCTTGGTAATAAATCTAAATTATTTGATACATTTAAATAGTTAAAGGCTCTTGTTGAGAATCAAACAGAGAAAGAATTAAGGTGTTGAGGACATATAATGGTGGAAAGTTCTACGAGAATGAATTTGAAGATTTTTGTAAGAAATGTGATATAGCAAGGAAGAAGACTACTCCTTATATACCTCAGTAGAATGGAGTTACATAAAGGATGAACAAGACACTGATGGAAAAATCAAGGTGCATGCTTAGTGGTGTCGGGTTAGGGAAATAATTATGGGAAGTGGAAGTGGGTACTGCATCTTACCTGGTCGATCGATCACCCTCATCAACACTGGATGACAAGACTCCACACAAGGTATGGATTGGTAAGAAACCCTCTCTCACACATCTCAAGGTATTTAGCTGTGAGGCATATGTTCAGGTTCCAAAAGAAAACAAGAGTAATCTAGATAAGAAGGCTAAAAAGTGTATCTTTATTGGGTATAAAGATGGTCTCAAAGGTTTTAAGCTTTGGAACCTAGAAACTAAGAAGGTTGTGTATAGTCGAGATGTGGTATTTAGAGAAATGAAATATGTTGTCAAAAAGGAAGTCCTACCAAGTAAGGAAGAACCACAGAAGAAAGCGTTTGAGTTAAAGGATGATGAATGAAACTCTCCATAACAATAAGAATTAGAAGAAGAAGATTCTCATACTCTAGTATTGAGGAGATCGGTTCGAGAAAAAAGGCTACCAGAAAGGTATAATCCACCTGATTTCCCTTCAAATTTTTCTTTGTCTATTACTGATGATGATCCTAGAACTGTTAGGGAGGCTATGGTTTCAGAGGATGGAAAACTTTGGAAAAAGGACATGGTTGAAGAAATGACAACCTTGGATAAGAATGAGGCTTGTGATCTAGTGGAGTTTCCGATTGGAAGAAATCCCATTGGAAGCAAATGGGTATTTAAAAAGAAGTTGAATGCAAAAGGCAAAGTGGAGAAATAGAAATCTCAGTTACCAGGAAAGGGTTATTCCCAGGTTGAGGGAATTGATTTTGGTGATCTTTTTTCTCTTGTTGCCAGGTTAACCTCTATTATATTTCTGTTATATGTTGTTGTTGCATGTTATTTTGAAGTAGAAGAAATGGATGTGAAGAAAACATTCCTACATGGGGATATGGAAGAAGAAATCTACATGAAGCATCCATAAGTATTTGCTATGAAGGGAATGAAGGAGCTGGTATGCAAGATGAAAAAGTCCCTATATGGTTTAAAATAATCACCAAGGATGTGGTATCAAAAATTTGATACTTATATGCTGGGACTTGGCTTCACAAGAAGAAAAGAGGATATCTGTGTGTATTTCAAATTAATTAGTGATCATTTGATTTATTTGGTCTTGTATGTGGATGACATGTTGTTGATAGGAAACAACAAGAATATTATCCAGGATGTGAAAACTCAGTTGTCCTCTAAATTTGACATGAAGGATCTTGGTGCTGCAAATTTCATTTTGGGCATGGAAATTAAAAGAGATATGGAAAATATGAAACTCTGGTTAAATCAAAGAAAATATGTTGAGACAATATTGCAGAGGTTTAATATGCAGGAATGTAAATCGGTCAGGGTCCTTATACATGTAGGTGTAAATTTATATGTGGATCATTGTCCCAAGACACAGGAAGAGGATGAGGACATGTATCATGTTCCATATGTGAGTGTTATTGGAATTTTTATGTATCCAATGGTATGTACTAGAATGAACATTGCACATGCAGTGGAAGTTTTGAGCAGGTATATGTCAAAACTAGGGAAGGAGCATTGGACAATAGTAAAGAAAATTTTCAAGTATTCACGTGGCACTAATAGTTATGGATTATGCTACTAACGAAGACCAGGTTTGGAGAGAGTGTTGGACATACATATCTTTATGGATGCATACTGGGCTGGAGATACAGATCGTAGAATATCTACAAGCGGGTATGTGTTTAACCTATTTGGAGGAGCAATCAGTGGGATGAGCGAAAGACAGTCTGTAGTGGAACTTTCAACTACAGAAGTTGAATACATGGTATCCAATCATGAAAGAAAGGAATAAGTATGGTTATATAGATTGTTCTCAGGTATTGGGTTTGTACAATGAGCTGGAAGGATAGATTGTGATAGTCAGAGTGCAATTTTTATGGCGAAGAATCCAACTTATCATTAAAAGAAAAAAACATATGGATGTTCAATATCATTTTGTGAGAGACATGGTTGAATAAAAGGTGGATACTTTCAAGAATGTTGCAGATTCATTAACAAAATATGTGATCACTGAGAAGTTCTCTTGGTGTAGAGGATCTCTGGGAATTGTTTCCCTGGATTGTTGACTATGTAACCTTGTAACCCCATGTATGCAAATAAAACAACAAGTGGGAGAATGTTGGGTATGTGTTATATTGTTTTAATGGATATAAATAGTGTCTACGTTTCCCATGGGATTAAGAGGGGGGAATATTTCTCCCTTTCCCAGGGGGTCACAGGGGGGCGGGGTTTCAGGGGCAGCGCCTCCAAAAAAAAAAAAAATTGTCAGTTTTTTGCGTCCGTTTTTGGGCAGTTTTTCGGCACATGGTTTTCACCAATGGTTTTATATTTTTGGTTGAGGAATTAGGGTTGGTGACTAATATGGGTTATTGGATTATGGTTTTGGATGCCACATGATCCTTGTTGAGGAAAATATATGAATTGATCTTACTCAAGCATTTTCAGACTTTACTTGGCTAAAGTAAAATAGACGGGAATATCCACATGGATGATGAGTTTTTATTTTTTATTTTTAAATCTAATTTATGTTATAACACCATCCATAGGCTAATGGAAAAGTGTAGGTCACTAGAAAGGATCTTGAAAACATTATCACCAAAATATTTTAGAATCATAGGAGAGACCAAGCAAATGCACTCACATAAGCAATTTGGGCTTACAATACAACTTGGAAAACAACTACAGGATTTACAACATATGAGATAGTATATGGTAAATTAGTACTACTTCCACTTGAATTTGAAATAAAAATTGTCCAGACAACATTAGAGCTCTATATTGACCTTTATATAGCCCCAAAAGAATGAATCAACTAGTTGATTTCCTTGGATGAGATTCAATAGTAAACACTCTTCCGCACATAAGTGATTCAATACAAATGAATTCATTAGAATTATTGCTTCATAAAAATAAAAAAATTCCAAGTTGGTGAGTGGGCCTTACTATATGACTCCAAATTTAAATATTTTAAGTGAAAAGACAAAATCAAATGGCTTGGTCCCTATGAAATTCGGATAGACTTCAATAATGGTTATGATTAGATGCATACCATTAATGAAGGCATAATTTCCCTCCTCGCCAATGGACATAGTCTATAAATATAAAAGAGGTCATTGATGAAGGAGGAATTCATTTATGTTGTACATAAACATATATGTGATTGATGGAACTCTTTCCCTCTATTCAGAGTAATTTATTCATTGATATCTAGCTAATAAAAGAAGAAAAAAAACTTATGATTCAAAACCCTATTTTGAGCATCATAAGATAGAGAAAACCTTGAAAAATAGCTTACTAGCAAGTGTCATATAAATAAATAAATTCCTATGGTAAAAACCCCATGGGATGCCACAAGACAATGGATAACCCGAAAGCCAATGTATTGGCAAGTTATCCACTGTGTATAAAAAAAAGGGAGAAAAAACATAAATTTCTATCCAAGTTTCAACAACATATTATATTTCTTTGACTTTTAGGATTGTTGTGAAACATTGCTACACGATTTCTACTACAAATGATGAGCTCATGGAACATTTAAAGACAACACTAGCTTCAACAAATATAGTTAACTAAGGTATATTTCTAAACATTGTCTATAAATGTTGTTAAGTATATTTGCATATCAATTCTTCATAGCCTATCATGGCTACAATTCTACCTCTCTCCCACCCAATACACAACTTCCTCCTTATCCTACTATGTTTCCCAAGGATGGCCAAGCATTCAATCTAAGGAATGGGGGTGGGGGGGGGAGGGGGGGGTGGAATTTGTCATCCCCATTTGAATGAGTTGATGAAATTTCACACTTCAAATTATTTTATTCCCGTCATGAGAAGACATGGTTTTATTCACAAGCTATCAAATTCATTGGAAAATGATATCAAAAGAATGACAAGACCACTGACGATTGATTGAGCTAAGAGAATCGGTAGGGTAATAAGGTTTGGATTTTGTTGAGTCACTAATTCAACATGGAAATTTTTACAATACTCATGGGTAATTATGGAAGAAATAGATTCTCTAATGTAACATCCCTAGTTCTAATCCCCTTGAATTATAATGTAATTGTATAAATGTGAATTAGGTTGTTGAGACAATGCGTTGGGGCGAAGAGCTCGTATTGATTTAATCTGGTCGGGGGTCGATTTGCATATTATATTGAAATAATTAATAAAAGTAATAATTGTTGGCTACGATATGAAAGAGATGACGAACGATGGGGGTATATGATTCCACGAGAAAGAGGGGTCCAAGGGGGAATTATTCATGGGTATTAATCCAACCCACATTCCTGAAATTATTATCTTTGTGTATAACCTTCTATTTGTTGATTGAGTGTATGGAAGGCCAATCATTAAACACATGTAAGAGGGTGGGTGTTAGTGGTCACATCCCATATTTATAGGAGAGAAAGGGATGAGGTACATTCATCCTTGAGAAGAGTGTGAGTCAAGAAAGAAAGCAAGAAGAGGAAATTTGTATGCAGAATAGGGGACAGTGTTTACATACAGATTTTGGGTAGAAAAGAAGGGTAAATGGATAGGAAGAGGACTAGCCATTGTATACTTGAATACAACAATTGTTTGGCTATGTTTTTATGCTGATATAGAGGCATGTGTGCTAGAAAAATCGAGTTGTAATCCCATGGTGAGATTTCATGTTGAGGAAATATCTCAGAGCCTTATGAAGGTTGTTGTGAGAAAACATGAAACAACTGATAGTTCCTAGAGTTCCCAGCTGAGTGATTCCTGACCAACTGAATGCATTAGTGGCCATGATAAACAAATGGTACAGCTCGAGGGACTGTGAGAAATGAAGGGGATACATTCCTTAGGTAGTGCAGGTTGTGGGGAAAAGAGAGATATGGAGGTTTGGAACTATTGTGAGACTAGAACCTGGGTTTGGGGCTGCTATGTGTGGAGAGTGGATAGCTAGTGAGGCAGATCTCTGTAAGTTTTAAACCTGCGAAGTAAAGCAATGCATATATATATTCTTAAGCAATACAGAAATTAATCAATGGCTCATACACAGAATACACAGAGATCTTTACCGGAAACCCT
>JZKD02S1676043.1:184084-197969 GCA_000966675.3 Picea glauca
AACTAATGATGGATTTTGTATCCAGGAAACATGATTATATCATGGTGATATTGTTGCTTATGGTATCCATCCATATGAAGACCAATGAGGATGGAGAAAATGTTGACCAATAAAACCAATAAAATTAGTGAAGGGAGCTTATGAGCTTCTACAAATGTAAAAAGATCAGGTAGCATCAAGTAAATTGATAACATCCATGCATGTATGCATTTGGGGTTGTTATAATGTATACATGTTGAAGGGAATGAAGGTAAGAATTCCATCATTCTAATATCAGTATTTGTATCGATGAAAATGAGGGAGGCCTTGAGTATGCAAATATTATCTATTGCTTGTTCAATGCATTTATGGGAAATGTAATTGCATATTATGTTATGTTGGTTATGAATTCATAATCGAGTTAAGTCGAGAGACATTGTTGTTGCTATAGCAATGAATTTCATTTGATATGGTCATGTGTGAGGCCATGATGAGTTTGGATATGGAAATGATATAGTTCCATCTAAGTGCATGGTGGTTATTCCCTATGTAACTGAGGTTTAGACTGCAACCTTTTTGCCTACACTAAATAGTACTAAGGGATGATGTTCCTAGTGTTGTGCATGGGTTGAAGAGGAAGGTATCCAAAGGATAAGATGGGTTGTGGGGAAGAGTTTTGATGGTGTATTTAGGCATGGGCCATACCTTCCAACTCACATGGTGGAATACATGAAATGAACATATGGTATTCTAGAATCAATGCAATGATGCATTATGTAGATGTGGCCAGGATTATTGGCACATTGGTTTTATTTATTGGTAAAGTTTGATTGCATTATGAAAATCTTAATGTGATGATAATGCATGTACAAGGAATGATAGTGTCATTCTAGATAATATGATGAATGGTAGAATTCCATTTTAATGTGAATAATGGTTGGAAATGATTTAATGGTTAGGTAGATACAATTCTGGTATCATTTCATGAACTGCTAAAAATATGCATGAGTGCTAACAATCTTGTTTGGCTGTAAGAAAGTTGAGGAAATTGCAAGAAAAATGGTCTTGGATATGCCAATGATGTATGCCATAAGAAATACTGATATCTACAGCTGCAAGAACCGAACATAATGAGCATAAATCTCATGCATGGGAATTTTTATTTTCTTATATAAACTTATTTGAGAAATTAATAATTGAAATTTGTTACGATATACTAAAAATTTGTTTGGCTTAATGGAATTGTGAAAATTGAAGGGGAAATGGTATTGGATATGGAAAAGATGAAATACTATAAGGAAGACTGATATCTATTGCTAAAAGAGCCAAACAATTATGAGCAAAAAGACTCATGTTTGGGAAATTTTGTTTTCCTGTGTAAAACAGATTTAAAATTTTATAATTATATGATGATGTCTCATACTAATTGTGTGCATGTAATTCAGATGGGATGATTGCCACCGGTTATATATTGCTAGTGGAAGTCTAGAATCAAGTTGGCATTTATCTGCGTGAGAACACCTTGGAAAATGATGGATCATCTGAGGAACTGTATAACAGTGAAAGGGATGCCTAAGTCTAGAGGGTGAGTTGCATTGTCGAAGAACTAGGTTGTTAGGCCTAAAGAGTGAACTCTAGTGTGAGTTGCATTGTCGAAGAATCAGGTTTTCAGGCCTGAAGAGTGAACTCTAGTGTGAGTTGAATTTTTGAAGAACTAAGTTGTCAGGCCTAAAGAGTGCACTCTTGTATGAGTCGCACTGTAGCAACAAGGTTGTTGCTGGTTATTTTACTGATATTCTTCCTAGTAGTGAGTCCCTTGAGTTCCCAACAATGAGATTCTTAGTTACATATGCTAGAGATACCTTGATAAATTAATGGTGTAGCCTGAGGGACTGAGGATAGTGAAGGGGGAACATTCATTGGGTCAACCTTGATAAACGAATGGGATGTCATTCCTTGGGTTGGGCAGGTCAATGGGAAGAGAGCTAGTGGAAATCGGGATAGTTGTAGGAGAATGTCAGTTGCTTATGTATATGTTTCGGGCCAGGGTGCCTTTGTATTTGTGATTTTTAGGGTTGGATGTGCCTATGTATCTGTGGTATTGGGGCGAGAGTTTCTATGTAATTTTTAGGCTGGAATGTCTGTGTGATTTCGAGCCAGAGGGCCTATATGTTTATTATTGGCCAGGGAGTTGAAATTTTAAAATGAAATTACACCTGTAGAGTGTTGTGCACCGAGGAAAGTGCAAAAATAAGGGGGAGTGGATGTAACATCCCTAGTTCTAATCCCCATGAATTATAATGTAATTGTATAAATGTGAATTAGGATGGTGATTCGATGTGTTGGAGCGAAGATCCCATATTGATTTAATGTGGTCGAGAATCGATTTGCATATTATCTTGAAATAATTAATAAAAGTGATAATTGTTGGTTGTGATACGAAAGAGATGAACGATGGGGGGATATGATTCCATGAGAGAGAGGGGTTCAATGGGGAATTATTCATGGGTATTAATCCAACACACATTCCTGAAATTATTATCTTTGTGTATAACCTTCTATTTCTTGATTGAGTGTATGAGAGGCCAATCATTAAACTCATGTAAGAGGGTGGGTGTGAGTGGTCAAATACCATAGTTATTGGAGATAATGGGCTGAGGTAAAATCATCCTTGAGAAGAGTGTGAGTCAAGCAAGACAGGAAGAAGAGGAAATTTGTATGCAGAATAGGGGACAGTTTTTACATATAGATTTTGGGTAGCAAAGAAGGGTAGATGGTTGGGAAGAGGACCAACAAAGGTATACTTGTAGACAACCATTGTTTGTCTATGTTTTTATACTGAGATAGAGGTCTATTTTCTGGTAAATTGGGTTGTAAGCATGTGGTATGATTTCCTGTTGAGGAAATATCTCAGAGCCTTGCGAAGGTCATTGTGAGAAAACATGAAACAACTGAGAGTTCCTAGAGTTCCCAACTGAGTGATTCATGGCCAACCAAATGCACTAGTGGCCTTGATAAATGAATGGTATAGCTCGAGAGACTATGAGCAATTATGGGGGTACATTCCTTGGGTAGTGCAGATTGTGGGGAAAAAAGAGAGTTGGAGGCTTGGAACTGTGGTGAGACTAGAACCTGGGTTTGGGGATGCTCTATGTGGGGAGTGGATAGCTAGTGAGTCGGATATCCTTGGGGAATCATAGACTCATATCAGGGGTGGCTTGTTGATGAGAGAAAATGATCAGTAGTCCCTATGGATGGGAGGTTCATGCTCCGTTTGCAGCCAGTTGGTTAATCATTAACAGATAAGTGTTTATGTTATGTTCTTATGTTAAATTATTTTATGTAAATAGTTTATATGAATGGTGTTTGTTTTTTTTTGCTTGAAAAATTGTATTCATGTTTAATATATGTTGTTAGATGCATTTAGAACAATGCTCAAATATGTGTGTGATCTATAGTTGGTAAGCTACAGGAATTTGATTACCAATAAATCTTAATAATTTAATGAGTTTCCACATGTAATGTTTCTCAGGTGGGCACTGGGGGACGTTACAACTAGCATATTGATCTCCATGATTCAATCTCAAGTGAGATCTTGCACATGTAGATGGTGATGGTCAATTTCAAAATACATTGCATGGAAATGTGGAATTAGTTGCACCACATGAATGTTGCATCGAGGAATCAAACTATAGTTCAACGAAGAACTAAGGTGACTTGAGAAGCATTCTTGACTAGTATCCTAAAACCAATTCAATAATAGACATGGGTGGAGAACTAAAAAAATTCAAGGATATAAAAATAGACCTCATCCACAACAATCCTTTAATGATACAGATCTTTGAGAAAGCAAGGTGGAAGAAATTTCTTAGTCAACTCCAGGTGTACAATGATACAATCACATTAGAATTTGTCCAGCAATTCCATAGCAACACTACCATATTTCAGGGGTTGATCATAGAAGTCACCCAGCAATCCATTTCTCGGGTGATTGGACTTTCAACAATAGGAGAACACTAGTACCAAAACATGTTAGATGGCCATGGAAATAAGAAAATATTTATCCATGCTCGTGAAACTGTGGGAGAAACATGCAAAGGAATTGGAAGGCATATACTATCAATATTATGGGATCAGATATCCTATATGTCATTCATTACATCACCTGTGAAGGTAGGCATGCCATTGTACTTGCCTACCACTTTAAGTTCTTGGAGCACCTAATACCATGGAGGTTCATCAATGTTTCATTCTTCCTATTTCAATCAATACAAAAAATGGTTGTAGAAGTGTAGGTTGGAAGACAAGGCACATTGGCATGCCACAACTTGATTAAGATTCGATGATGATGTTAGTGAGGAAGATGGAACTAAGAAAAGGGAAGCTAGGAATGGAATAGATAGCTCAATGGGAGGAGAAAGATGCAATTTATTAGATTGACAGGTTTCGAATTATTTGTTACTAGGATCAAAAAGATAAATTCTCAATTATCTAAGTCGAGACTAATTTGCTAGCACCTGGGTTGGAGAAGTTGTAAAATCTCAAGTAAAATAGCCAAAAAGAATAATTAAAGAAGTTGTAGAGATTGTGTTTTTTCTTATGGAAGCCACGATCACAGTTGTAGATTTGGAACCTACAACTACAAAAACAACATAATCCAACCATATCAACTCACAAAGAAGTAAAAGGACGATTCCTCAACCTATTGGAGAACAAAAAATGGGGACAATTTTCAGGATCCATACTTATCTTAAATTGTATAAACCTTGGTGAATATTACTAATTATCAAAATTATGCCTATATAATGTGTGGTAATATTTTTGTAAGAATATTCAAATTTCTAAGGGTTTTATATAGTTTCTAAAAAAAATTGGAAATTTGGAAAACACAAAGATTTCTAGGGTTATAGAAGAAGGTCCTTCTACACATGCTACCGGACCCATCAATGTTGAATATTCTCCCTAGTAGGAAGAAACGGTCACTGCAACAAGGTTTGGAGTCCCCATTGTTGAAGAAAAAGAGATTGAATAAACCGATGTTGAAAGGGTTAAACCACTAAGAATGGGGAGGTTAGGTTCAAGAAGGTTGAAGAAGAAGACTCAAAATCCTACCACCACTACTAAAGTTGAATATTTAAGGAAATTACATGTTTCCAGAGGAGAAGAAACTAAGCGGAGATAAAAGGTTGAAGCACAAGAAAAAAGAGTTATCTACATTTAGGAACATCAACAGGTAATCAAGCACTTGGATGAAATATTTTGTTTTGACACTTTTAAATGTGCTCATAATTTAGAGTCATTCATGGATGAGAATAACAAGTTAAAGGTTGAGGTGGAAAAACAGTTAGAGGAGACTAAAAGGAAGGCTAAATAGGTGATAATATTAACATATTTAAGTGAGTATGTTACTAAATATCCTAATGAGATGCTATTATGTAGGCCACCTACAAGAGTTTATGCTTTCTACCTAAAGGAACAATGGTATAAATTCCAAATTGATTGATGTGTTTCCCAACAACACTGAGAAATTCAAAACCCTTGGGACTTCTATGAGCTCTATTTTGATAGCCTCCTAGAAAGGAATAATATACTATGTGAACTTTATTTTCATAATATGTGCTACCTCAGAAGTCGAGGTGGTCTCCAAAACTATATGTGGGGGTGTCTAGCTGAAGGATTTCATATATTGGCTATAGAACGAACATATTAGGTTCAAAGATATATGAAATTACAAGGCTAATGAGATTATAGCTTAGTTGAGGGTAAGAGGGTAATGTGCCATGCCAAATTATGTATGGATAAACCATATAAAGGTGAGTGTTGATATAGTTGCATTCCCAGTGTTGGAGAGGAGACAATTTGAGGCAGTTGTACTATGTAGCATATTAATCAATACTTATAGGGATTAGTTATTGTGAGTTACATTCAATTAGATAGGGTTAAATTTTAATTTTTCACTTTTATTACACCTTATCCCTTATAATCGATTATACAAGGAAAGTGGTTTTGCTACTAAGAGGGAAATATGGAAGGAACTTGCCAAATTTTCAGGTTGTTATCCAAAAGAGGTTGCAACCTATTATGTTTGTTATCACCTTATATAGGAATGTCTGATAACACAAAGGCCGCTAGTATTTCTATAGCATAAAAAGGACAATTAGTTCCCCTCTCAGTTGAGCTAAGTAGCACTCAATAACTCTACTCAAACTTAGAATCAGAAGCAAAGGATCAAGAGATGAAAGATGAGGAACCATCAAATGCATAAGAACATGAAGAAGCAAAAGAAAATGAATAATCATATATCAAGGATATGAAAATAGGAAGGGAAGCAAAGAAAGAGATGAAAACGTGGGTATACCTGCAATTTGTGGCCACAATTGAAGAGCCACAAGTAACTTCTACAACAGTTGATGAAGGTAGTAGTCAACAATAGGAGTCACAAGCAAGGGAATATCACCAATAGCCCTACCTTTTTATTTCCTTTATTTTTGTTCCACTGATCCAAGAGGGTCTCGGTGGCCACCCACCTTGTCCAACTGTCTCAAAACATTTTTTTTGGCAACTTACTAGTTTTAGCAGTTTTTTGGTTCCTGAACTTCTGGAGCCATTTTGAGGGCCTAAATGACTTTTTTTGTGATCAGATAGCTTAATGATAGTCATAGGATTTTATTGAACCCCCTAAATGAATATCCTCATCAATACCTTCCCAAAAATATACCGTGCACCCTAAATGAAGATCGTATGCAAAAGTTACAACCCCGGGAAGTTGATGTACTAATTTACCCCAACAAGGCCCACATGAATTTTGGCGCTTCATCTCCTAGGGTTAGGTTTTTGGATGTATAGGGTTTTGGAATTCATTTTTATTGTAAAAATTCCTTTAGATCTAATTTTAATCATCTTCTTGCGAATGAGCATAGCCGTCAGTCCTCTTCTCAGAGATAAGCTACCACCATTCTAGCAAGCTTGTTTTCAGTCTATATTTTACAATTTTCAACATATTTCTTATTTAATAGAAGCCAAGTTTTATTGTATCTCTGTTATTGTTCACTATGTATCTATGTTAATATCATAAATCTTTGGTTTCATTTCGGTCCTCTCATAAATCTAGATCAGTGGTATCAGAACAGTCTGCTCATTGTCGTTTTTTTTAATGCATGTCCCCGACGTGGTCAAGGTATAGAGAGTTGAGTCTCGAGATTTTTTCTCTTGAGAAAAACTTCTCTCACACACCCAAGAAATCATCCATGGAGGGAAAAAATAAAGACGACGGGACAAGATATCCTTTCAAAATGTTGCTCGAGGAAGCCCATGAGAAACAAAAGAATGAGATGATGGACATATTTGCACAAGTCCTTCGACGAATGCTGACAAGTGACGATCCACCTCAAGCGGAGGTGTCGCCCCCTTCAAGGTACATATCAATTTTGATATTCCTATATTTTAAGTTCAAATAGATGTCGATGTCGTAGATAAATGGTTAAACCTTCTAGAATGGTATTTTTTTGTCCATAATAGTTTTGATAGAGAAACGATTACATCTGTGCTCCTCAAGGCCATCCCCCATGTCAAAAATTGGTGGGAGAATTTCTGTGAGAAAAAGGAAATAGAGGGATCCACATTATTTTCATTTGCACCCACTTGGGGTTCCTTCAGGGATGTTATTAAGGAACAATACTACCATGTTGAAAGTTATGACGACTTGTATACAAGATGGACCACGCTACGGCAAGAAAGAGACCAAACAGTGCTAGAGTTCACTAATATCTTCCATACCTTGCGCACCAAGATGGGTATCAAATATTCTTAGCGACATCTGGTGCTCAAGTACCATGGTGGTCTGCATAGATACATCTAGACAGAAATGGAGTTTTTGGACATCTCATCCTTGGGTGCGACCTATCGATATGTTGTCAAAATCAAGAAGAAGCTTAAACAAAAGACGCGACAGTTTGGGTCTGGGAACCCCTCACAGTAGAAGCAGGGAAAGGGTAGCTCCAACCCGCAGAACAAAGGCTATAGAAAATATGGGAAACCTCAGGAAAACCAATCCAAGCCGCAAGAAAATAAGGACAATGGGAAGACGAAGAAATATACTGAGAAGTGGTGCAACTTCCATAAGAGACCCTGGCATAAAACTGTTGATTTCCACTCAAAGCAGTCATTGGTGGCTGAGGTAAAAGCCTTTGAATCAGATGTGGGTTATGACTATGAGTCAAAACCAAAAAAGGGGACACAAATCATTGGCGGGAAACCCAATGCCACCATTGCTACCACAACTATCCATCCTGGTGAACCTGATGAGATAGGGTAAGGCGAGCGCCTCTTTCATTCACGTCTATGGGTAAAAGGAACTCCATTGCACTTCATCATTGATAGCGGTAGCCAGAAGAACCTCATGTCAACAGAGGTCTTCAAGTGACTAGCCCTGCCAACAACGCCACACCCACAACCCTACACCATCAGATGACTTCGTCAAGGAAGAGATCTTCACGTCGGCCAATAGTGCCTCATGTCGTATGACATCAAGCCATTCAAGGATGAGGTAATGTGTGATGTTTATCACCTTGAATTTTGTGATGTTATTTTGGGCCAACCTTATTTATGGAAACGTCATGTTGTATATGAGTCTTGGGCTCGCAATGTTATTATTAATTTGAACAGGAAATTGTACAGGATACTCAAGGTAGTCCCACCTAATGTTTCCTTTGTCTCTTCCAAGCAATGCATGAAGGTCATTTCTCAAACCAGCAAGTTTTTCTTCTTCATGATTCACTCTTAGAGTGAGCGGAAGGTTGTAGCCACATGCATGGCCTCCACGGATGACCTCTCCACATAGAAGAACCAAGTGGATAAGGTCGTGGAAGAATACAAAGACATCTTCTGATCACCTATTGGGGTACCTCTACACTATCAGGTCAAGCATCCCATCGATCTAACCCCTGGGGCACCGCTACCCAATGGGCCAGTCTATCGTCGATCTCTACTAGAAAATGAAGAGACCAAGTGTCAGATCCAAGAAATTCTCCACAATGGCACATCATACCCATATCATCACATTTTGGAAGCCCAATCATGTCGGTGTAGAAGAAAGATAGGACTTGGAGAATCTGCATTGATTACTGGGCCCTAAATAAAATCACAGTGAGGAACTGGTACCTGATTCCCCGAATCAACGATCTCCTTGATCAGCTCAAGGGGACCAAGTACTTCAGTAAGATTGATCTGAAGTCTGGCTACCATTAGGTCCCAATAGAACTGACAGATGTATGGAAAACTATCTTCAAGTCAAAATAAGATATTTTTGAATGGTTGGTCATGCCCTTTGGTTTGAAAAATTCCCCAACAACTTTCATGAGGATGATGGACGATATCTTGTGGACTTTCACTAAGTATCTTGTGGTGGTGTATCTGGATGACATCCTCATCTACAACAAGACTTGCGCAGAACACTTGCAACATATTCAGTAGGTTATACACACTCTACGACATCACAAGCTATATGCCAACTTGGAAAAATGCTCCTTTGGCATGGACAAGGTCTAGTACCTAGGATACATTGTTGATGCACATGGTGTACATGTTGATCCATCCAAGATCCAAGTCATACGTGACTGTCCAGCCCCAACCATGCTCACTGATCTTCGAAGCTTCTTAGGCCTTGCCAATTTCTATCGAAGTTTCATGTTGGGATTCTCCCATATTGCATGCGCCCTCAGCCAAATAACCAGAGGTGGTGGTCAAGAAAAATTTGTGTGGGGCCTATCCCAACAGAAATCGTTTGATGATCTGAAGAAGCACTTGTGCTCCTCCCTAGTGATTTCATTACCTGACCTGCAACAACCCTTTGAGATCGAGACAGATGCTTCAAACTATGTTGTGGGTGTAGTCATCACTCAACACAGACACCTTGTGGCCTATCACAGTGAGACACTATCAGATGTTGTCCGTAAGTACCCTACTTACGACAAAGAAATGCACTCCATTGTGCAATCCTTCCGACAATGGAGGCATCACATTGTCAGGAAGGAGACAGTCATCCACACTGTTCATAAGCCACTGCAGTTCATGTAGACACAAGGAAAATTGCAGAATGACCACCATCAGAAGTGGTCCACATGTTTGCAGCAGTTCCACCTCAGCATCAAGTATAAAATAGGAAGAACCAATTGAGTCATTTATTGCCTCAGTCAACCTCCATTCATGGCACTCACCACAGTGCTCGATTCTTGCAGCCACTAGACCTCTGGATGGCCCCACCTCTATGAGACAGACCCTGACTTCACCAACACCTACCAGATGTTGGGCGCAAACACAATTGTCACGAATTTCCATGTTCAGGATGGGTCATTGTGCCATTTGGTACATCTATGTGTTTCATCAAGAGAGCGAGTGAAGATGATTTGTGAAGCCCACTATAGTCGAGTGGCAGGACACTTCGGCGTGGAATAGATAGTGGCAGTGTTGCAGTGACATTTCTACTGGTCGAAACTTCGATAGAATGTCAGCAAGTATATTTGGTCCTACACTACCTGCGTTATTTCCAAAACAACCATTAAGAAACAAGGCATGTACACTCCTCTTCCTACTCCTAACAGGCCCTAGGAATCCATCTCAATGGAATACATGTCAAGCCTTTTTTCCACCAAGCAGGGAAATGACTGTGTTTTTTTGGTTGTTGATTGCTTTTCCAAGATGGAAATTCTGGCCGCTTTCAATAAGAGCATCATAGCAGAGGCCACTGCTAAGCTCTTATTTGAATGAGTGTGGGTACACTTTGGGATCCCATAAACCATTATCTCAGATTGGGACTACCGGTTCCTCAACACATTTTGGTCAAGCCTCTGGTCACTATTGGACACCAAGCTCACCAAGTTCATTGCCTTCCACCCCGAGACAAATGGCCAAAACAAGGTTGTCAACCGGATTATCGTGCACATCATGTGCATGTACAATTCCAAGCAACCCCGCACCTGGGATGAGAGTCTTCCCTATGTTCAACACAGCCAAAACAGAGCCATACATAGCTCAACCGGCCATAGCCCCTTTTAGGTGGGGTTGGGATTCCAACCATTGTGTCCCATGGATGTTGCACTACCCCTTGCGGCCTCCCAGGCAGACTCGTTGCATGCTCTAAATGGATATGACAAAGCCACCCATTTCATTAGCGGATCCAACACATCCACCAACAGGTTTAGGATATTTTACAAAATTCCAATGCCAAGTACAAGCAACCCCATGATCAACATTGGGTGCCACACCAGTTTCAGGTGGGAGACAAAGTTTGGTTGCACTTGCATAAAGAATTCCTTATAGGGCCTCATCGGAAGCTTAGTCCACTCCATTATGGACCCTACACCATCACCAAGGCTATGGGTGACAATTCTTTTGAGCTCAACCTTCCCCCATTCCTTAGCTTGCACCCAGTATTCAATGTGGACCTTCTTCGACCCTATTTTCCACCATTATTAGAAACCTCTGAGATAGCATAACATTTGAAACCAACAGAGCTCAACCCTGAATGAATGGAACAAGAATCCACTAATCAGATCGTGGACACACAGGTCAAGGGCACTCTCCAGCATAGGATCTAGTCGTATCGAGTTGTCAAAGCGGGGCAACTCCTGCACCAAGGCAATTGGCTCACCTGGGGCCAAATTCAGCAGAAATTTTCTCATCTGATGGGGGCTCAACACAATAGAGACCATTGCTTCTTAAGGGGGGAGTATTGATCTAGGAGGATCTTGGTGGTCATCCACCTTGTCCAACTGGCTAAAAACAATTTTTTTGGCAACTTACTATTTTTAGCAGTTTTTCGGTTCCTGAACTTCCAGAGCCATTTTAAGGGCCTAAACAATGCTTATTCGCAATCATTCACCTCGATCATAGCCAAAGTCTCTAATCGATCCCCCTAAATGAATCTTCTCACCAATACCTTTCCAATGAGCTATTGTGTGCCCTAAGCAGATATCGTATGCAAACGTTACGACCCAGGGAAGTTGATGTACTAACTTACCCCAACGAAGCCCACATGAATTTTGGCACTCCATATCCTAGGGTTAGGTTTTTGTATGTATAGGGTTTTTCCATTCATTTTTATTGTAAAAAGGCCTTCAAAGCCTTATTGTACTCATCTTCTTGCGAATGAGCGTAGTCGTCACATCTATTCTTAGATATAAGCTGCCACCATTCTAGCAAGCTTGTTTTCAATATGCATTTTACAATTTTAAGCATATTTCTTATTTAATAATAGCCAAGTTTTACTGTATCTCTGTTATTTTTCACTGTCTTTGTGTTAATATCATAAATCGGTGGTTTCATTTCGTTCCACTCATAAATCTGGATCATCCACAAGCGATGTCCAAATCTCTAAGTTGGGAGGAATGATGAGCTCTAAAATTGGCCTATTTTGGTCATATTTTATGGTCATTTATCTCCCCCAAAACCTTGGAAACTATCAATTTTTAACATAATATCTATTACATTGACTAGTTTTGTAGCCCTCAAATAGTTTTCTAATTAATTACTTGTAATAGTTACACTAAACAAACCCAATCCTCATGACAATCTATAGATCATATGATTTCTTGGCCTTTTCCAAAGATTGGATGTGGACAAAATAGAAGATATCATATAACCCATATGCAAATAGGCTTCTTAGTGTTTGACAAATCTAGACAGGGGAAGAGATAAAAAACACAACCTAAAGGTGTCCAATAAACATAGACAAATACTCACCAAACCCAATGAGTCATCATTGCCGATGAATTGTTGACATGATGATCCTCTCATGTATAGTCAACTACTAATCTCATATGAATCAATTGTTTCCAGCCTCTAATTTAGGTGTACCAACGACCCGCGAAAACATCCCAAGGAATAATGATGGTCCTTGGTTTCTTTCTATTCCAATAGTCTTTGGTAGATTATCTTCATATATCATGATTGCAATGTTCCTTCCACATGTTTGATTTGGGTTAGATAGTGATCGATATTTTTACTAGAACATTATCAAAGCTCCATTAGAAACCATAATTGTTGTTAAAATAAAATTTATTTGACAATGATAAGGGATCTCGTGACCTCCTCCATCACATCCTCCCACTATACATCCATTGATGCATTTTCCGTTAAAATCGAGCATTTTAAAAAGTTATTCATGGGTCGTCTTCAACGAAACCTTTGAGTTATTCATGGACCGTGTTCAATAAATTTTTTGAGTTATTCATAAAGTATTAAAAAACCCATATCCCCTATGTTTCAACAACATAACCACCCCTATCTACTTCAACATTCCCTTTCCCACACTTCCAAGAAATGCTAGTTTAAATCAATCTTTGTTATCTCTCTTTCTTCCGAAAAATGCTAGTTTAAATCAATCCTCCTATCTCTCTTTGATAGTGTAACATTATTCCATTAAATATGATACATTATCTCCATATACTGCATTAAACTATCACAAAATATACCATTTATAAATTCATTTTGTTATATACATATCATCCTTCACCAGGAAGATAAGATCTATACTACATTAAATATGATACATTATGGCATTTATAAATTCATTTTGTTATATACAAAGCATCATAGTTGACAAGCAAGATATCGAAACTATAACACATTATGGATTTATAAATTCATTTGGTTGTATAGAGCATCAAATTTGACAAGCAAGATATCCGGAAAGAAAAAATATACTTCTATTTCAAGAAAAAAATTGAAAGTACAGTCCGTAGGTGTTTTTTCCAAGAGAAAATTAACTCAAATTTATATAGAGTATAAATTCGTTTACAAAGCCAGCAACAAGCTGTGACCAAATCAGTGCAACTCCAACATCCATGCACAAAGGCAAACAAATCACCACAACCCAGTACAAACAAAACACCCCAGCACGCAAGCTGTG
>JZKD02S1676043.1:204672-214699 GCA_000966675.3 Picea glauca
TCTTGTTGCGATTATGAACGAACCCTTCCGGTTGTTCCATGTAAATTTCCTCATCCAAATCTCCATGTAAGAAATCAGTCTTAACATCTAGCTGCTCCAACTCCAAATCAAGTGATGCAACTAATGCTAACACAATTCGAATTGAAACAGAATTAACAACTGGTGAAAAAATATCATGAAAGTCAATACCTTGTTTCTGAGAATACCCTTTTGCAACCAGCCTTGCTTTGTACCTTTCCACGTTATCATCAACAACCTTCTTCATCTTGTAGACCCACTTGCAACCTACAGTTTTTCTGTCTCTTGGAAGTTCTACCAAGTCCCATGTAGCATTCCTCTCTAATGCCTTCATTTCATCCTCCATCGCTTCTTTCCATTTATCACTGTTAGAACCCTTCACAGCTTCCTGTTAGCACGAAGGTTCATCATCATTAGTACTTAAAGAAACTGATGAAACAAAATCATCATACCTTCTTGGAGGATTTCTGACCCGTGTAGACCTCCTTAGGGAAGTTTGTGGCTCATCCACAATCTGTTGACTGTTATCATCAACCATGTCTTCCTCTGCTACAGGATACTCTTCATGAACATATTCTGAAACTTGTTCATGTTCACCTTCATTAGTTTCAAACTGAATCTGTTGATACTTAGGTACTTCTTCCTGTTTCATTTGAACATCTACATCTGATTTGATGAGAGATGATTCATCAAATATTACATCTCTGTTAATGGTGATCTTGTGGGCAGTAGGATCCCACAACCTGTACCCCTTAATACCATCACCATATCCAAAAAAGATAAGCCTTTTTTATTTTGGATCTAATTTAGAACCCTGATGTTTCAGAATTAGAGCATAGGCTTCACAACAAAAAACTTTAAGATTAGAATAATTACAAGGGTGACATGTCCATACCTCTTCAGGAATTTTGCATTCTATTGTTGTTGATGGTGATCGATTCACCAGACAACAATCTTTAGATACAGCTTCTGCCCACAGTTCATGTTGCAAGTTGGCATTACTCGGCATACTCCTTGCTCTCTCTAGAAGAGTCTTGTTCATGCGTTCAACAACTCCATTTTGCTGAGGAGTATAGGCAGTGATTTTATGCCTATCGCTCCCAAATTCCTTGCAATAATTCTAAAACTCCATTGACATAAATTCACCACCATTATCAGTTCTTAAACATTTAATGGACCTACCAATGCTCTTTTCCACTAAAGCTCTAAACTACTTGAAAACTGTAAATACATCAGCCTTACTTTTCAACATATAGATCCACACCTTCCTAGAGAAATCATCTATAAAAGTTACAAAATATGATGATCCTCCATATGAAATAGTAGGAGATGGTCCCCAAACATCAGAATGGATATAGTCAAGAATTCCCTTACCAGTATGTCCTTCGGTTTTAAATTTCTTCCTATTATGTTTTCCATAAATACAGTGCTTGCAGAAATCTAACTTTAAAGACTTTAGACTAGGAAGTAACTTGCGATCAGTTAATACCTTTAATCCTTGTTTGTTCATATGGCCCAACCATTGATGCCACAGTCGAACAGAATCACTGTCGTTCTCAGATATCGTTGTCATATGATCTAATTCAGTCCTCCCTTCTAACAGAAACAGGTTACCAACCTTCTTTTCTTTCATAACCAATAGGATTCCTTTGTAGACCTTCATAACTCCACCTTGAACAATACTCTTGTAACCTCCTGTGTCTAAGACTCCCAAAGATATTAGGTTCTTCCTAAGCTCAGGTACATGTCTTACATCAGTTAATATTTTAACAGTTCCATCAAACATCTTAATTCGAATGCTACCAATTCCCACAACTTTACACGAGATATCATTTCCCATGTAAACTATTCCATCATCTATAGACTGATAAGTAATAAACCAGTGTCTATGAAGACACATGTGGTTTGAAGCACCAGAATCTAATAACCATTGTTGATCATAACGTGAACCAATACTAATTGATAAAACTTCATCAGTCATACATGAACTTGTTGTTGAACCTGTTTCAGTTGCATTTGCTTCCTTTGTATCTTTTGGAGGGTCTTCTTTGGAGGCTTGTTGTCGCTTCCAACAGTCCTTCTTCAGGTGTCTAGATTTTCCACAAAACCAACACTTAAGCTTGCTCTTTCTGCCCTTCGACTTTGACCAAGAGAAATCCCTCTGACCGTGTCCTCTTTCTTTAGGTCTGCCTCTGATCACCATCGCCTCAGATGTAGAGGTTTCTAGATTGGATTTCTTCCTTGTTTCCTCAGACAGTAAAGCTCCAACAATGTCATCAAACTCAATACTTTCTGTTGAACTGAAACTAATAGAGGAAACAAAATGATCTCATGACGCGGGCAAATACCATAATAATGTAATCGCCTTATCTTCAGATTCGAATTTCACTCCCATGCTAGTCAACTGAACTAAGAGAGTATTAAAGGTATTTAAATGATCATCTATCTTCGTACCTTCCTTCATGCGCAAACTGTACAATTGACTTTTCAGGAAAATCCTGTTCGTCAAGGATTTCGTCACGTACAGGCTTTCCAACTTTGACCACAAACTGGTTGTTGTCTTCTCTGTAACAATGTTGAACAGTACATCATCGACCAAACACAAGCGTATGGCACTCAGTTCTCTCACATCCATCTCATCCCAGTCTTCGTCTATTATGGATGTAGGTTGTTTTGTTTTTCCCAAAAGCACCTTCACCATGCCTTGTTGCACGAGCAGATCGTACATCTTAACCTTCCAGATCTCAAAATTGTTCTTGCCATTGAATTTCTCAATTTCGAACTTAGCACTTTGCGTCTTTTCCATTAGAGGAAACATAAAGAACAAACACCACTGCTTATAATAACCAAGTCCCTTTCAAAAAATATGTGGAGAAATAATAGTTTAATCTCCACAAGGTTTAATAAAAAGTTTAATCCAAAAACCTTTTACTAACCCCACCTTTTCCTCGCCTTTTATTAAAAAAAAAGAGATTTAAAAAAAAAAATCACCTTTTTACTTTAATCCCTCCACCCTTTTAAAATGATTTTAAACTTTCACCTCACGACAAAGTACTTGAACCTTAAAAAAAACAGGTCAACCTTTCATATAAACCAAAAGCTTTACAAAAGGCCATACGTTAACTTCTTAAAAAACATACGCGAATATTTTTAAGGAGTCGTCGCACCTCCCGTGATGGATGGCTTGACTTCAGATTTGGAAAGAGTCGTCGCACCTCCCGTGATGGCTTGACTGTGGATTTGGAAAGAGCTGTTGCACCTCTCGTTATGGCTGGCCTGCGGAAATTTTGAAAATTTACTCACGCGTCGCCAAACCTCTCGTTATGGCTGGCCTGCAGAAATTTTGAAAATTCACCCACGTGTGAAGTGTGTACTAGTGGCCACCGCGACCTTCGAGAGGAGAGACCTGCGGAAATTTGGAGATCGACGCGCCCTCTCAGCTCATGTTCACCACTGATTTCTTAACCAGATTTCACCACCTCTTCGATGATAGACGTCTGCCTCTCTCTTAATTCGAAAACTTGATCTTGTACCACGACTGATTTACTGGTCTCACAGATCTCCAACCCGAAACGCTCTGATACCACTTGTTGTAATTTGCAAATGCGGAAACACAAATATCATAATTCAAACATAGAATTAAAACACAGAGATTTAATGTGGTTCACCCAAACGTTGGGTTACGTCCACCAAGCAGAGGTATCGATTGTCTTATTATTCAAATCAAGGAGATTACAGCAGGCTCACACTCTCTTCTCACGCTCTTTTCTGCCTCTATGGGCTTACATAATTTTATATACATTTACAAAGAAAACTGATTATTAAATGCAATCTCATTCATATTCTAACTTGATCGTATTGGTTACAACCAACGCTTGATTATAGGATCTCAAATCCTAATCATGAAAGAATTTGTTGTCACCAATTTCCAACATATCTTACTCAAACCAAAAAAACACTTTCAACCTATTATTAATGTCTACCCAAAACCAAATATCACACTAAAATTACAAAAAAAAACCATATTATATCCAATAAAAAAACACCTAACCTTTAATTTATACCTAAAACCTAAATACTAAAACCCTATAACAATGTATCTCCATCATATAATTTAAAAAGTATATATGTCCTTAAAATATCATATAATTTAATTTTAACTTTTAGATTTACTTTCGTATACATTTTCCTAAGATTCTCATACATATATAAAGTGATGTGAGTGTTGAAACACTTTTGGAAATTAGAAGGAAAAAACAGAAAAAGTTTGACTATATCGCCCCCCGGAATCATGAGAGAGGATACCGTGTGCAATACCTGTAACATTGTGACTCGTCGAAAATTCATATAGAGTGATGTTGGTGTTCAAGAGCTTTTTGAAATTGAGAGGAAAAATGCTCAGCAGCTTTATTAAATTTATATTGAAAAATCTATCATAGCAAAGCCAGCTAAGCTAAATCCACGAAGAGGCCCTCTAGATGCGAGCAGTTTCATTAAAAATGTAATCATAATCAGTTGGCTTCATACACGCTTCAAAGAATCTTTGAATTTGAGATGTATATCAATGTTTTAGTGTCAACTAAATACGAATATCCAATACCAATGTTTCAGTGTCAATTAAATACAAATATCCCATTATAATTTTCAAATAATTTTTTTAAGTTATTTTAGTTCTAAAAATATTGTATAAAAACTTTGGTGTTTGCTGCTAGGGAAATCAGACCAATAACAATGCGTAGTTATTTTTGAGTCTGTGAAACTTAAACCTTTTAATGTTGTAAAACTTGTAAAATATGGTAGATTGATAATGTGATCCACCAATTTTACTTGCAATTGTACATTGTCTAGTTTGCAGTAGAACTTTTTGGTGTGTCTCATGTCTTTCAATCAAGATTTGAGCAATCAACATCTTGATATGCCAGTAAATGTCTATGGTTTTTAGGGATTGAGATTCTCGAGTTCGTGTGGTGCCCAGGTCTGGAATCCACGAACCAGTGGTTCACATGACTTTATCATCCTGAATGAAACGTCTAAGAACTCTGATATCTGTCTCTACCAAGTCGATTTCAACCCTAACCTCTAGGGGGGTGTGAATTTGATAAGCTTTTTCTGAATCCTCAACTATTGAAATAAGCCTCGAACCCAAATTGCCTCTAGAACGATGAGAAGAGTTACCTCTAGAGTGATGAGATGAACTCCCTCTAGCCATGGAAATAGACAGGGTGAGGAGAAAACAAGAGACACTATGTTGGAGGGGATCCCTAGTTTCGAAGGGGATTAATGGAGTAGGCCAGTACAAAGGGAACAAAGGGAAGATGAAAGAGCAAAACAAGAAAGGAGGATTCAAGGGGAAGTTTAAGGAGAGACCAACTCATCTACAAAATTGGAAAACAGAGCCATAATGAGCCATGATTAGAGCAGTATGAGGCATTACTGCAAGTGAGGGAGCTTCTAGAGTCTTGAGACATGCAAAGGATGAGCCAGGGGATCTAAATGTATCAGAGGAGCATCATCGCACTAAAGCTGATGGTGGAATGACATCAAGTGGATGACGTCATGAGGAGCACACATGTGAAAGAATGATGTTGCATGCCGAGGGTTAATGAAGGTGCCCAGGTGGACTGGGGTCGATGATCGTGAGTGACAAGTAGTGGCTCTCTTCAACGAGCGACCCCACTACGAAGCACTTCCGTGTCACCCAATACAAGAGGAATTTTGAAATAAGTTAAATGGCTTGCCCTTGAGACTTTTTCAAAGATGTAAACCATATGTCTAATTTTTTTTTTTTTGAGGTTTGAAAATTAATATTATGATTGGGTTGTTATAATGCACACTGACACAACTTATATAACAATAGATTAGCTTATATAACAATGGATTAGTGGTTGACTTTCTATTAGTATGAGGGTTGATTTTTTTTAAATTTTCTTAAATATTAATTAATGGGTTGATTATAATTTTTTTAAATTTTTCTTAAATATTAATAAATTGATTACCATTTTTTTTTATTTTTTCTTAGATATTAATGTTTATACGGTTACGGTCATAGACTATTTCACATTCTTAGTCATTGTTTTCTTACATGTCCCCTGCATCTATGCAACCTACGGACAAGACTTTCATCACATCAGGGATCATTACCATAATTAATATTCAATATTCTAAATTGCAATAATTTTTACAAACACTAAACGGATTTTCTCTCGACTATACATTGGAATGGTTGTATTAAATTTTTATCTTTTGTCGTGTATAAAAGTTAAATATGTTTTTATATTATTTTTGACATAGTTGGATTAGGAGACATAGGATCTTTTATCCAAAATAAAAAGTCTCGTAAATCAACTTGTCATATCATTAAATGGAAATTTAAATTAAATTATTGTTCTCATAAATCAATTTGACATATCACTAAATAATAATTTAAATTAAATTATAAATTCAAAACCTTCTTTTAGACCTACAATTTTTTTTCAGCCAAATTTTTAAATCAAAATAAATCAAAATTTGTGGTATTATATATAAGTGTACCTTTCATATTCTCTTCCATATTTATTAACTAGCATACTCCCGAAGCGGGGGAAGGGAACGCCAAACAGAATCCATGGTATATATGTTGAAAAATATTTTCTTTTCTTAAACTATAATGGGTTGCAATGTTATTACTCACCTTATTTTGTTGCCTTTTTTTAAGTCCATATATTTAATAGATGTCATTTTCCATTTATAGTTACTTAACTCCTCTTAAGCTAAAAAAACAACAACAATCAAACCATTTTGATGATGAAAGGAGGTGAAAGGGTTTTTCTCTAAAAACAATCTTCGTTGACTTGATGAAGCGGTGCACTCTCTTGTGTTCAATGCTAAAAATCTACGCTCTCTTGTGATTAGACATCCAAGGAAGCCCTACTTCAACATGCCTACAAGAGCACTCTTCACAAACATATCACATTGAAATCCATTTGCAATTATTTCTGTATGTATGGTTATACCTTGCTTTAGATCGGTGAGGTTGGCGCAAGCCAAGAGTACAATGGAAAACATTTTCGTCCTGAGCGTGCTCTAGGGTTTTGTCCACACTACCTGTGTTGTGGCTATCTCTATTTCCTTCTTGACCATAATCTCACCAATGACATTGACGAGCAAGGCATCCATCACATTAGTGGGTCGCAAACAGGCACACGTGGCACTTGTTGATACATTGTAGATAGGTGCACGTGGTACTTGTTTATATGTATAGACTATGAAAGGCTCTAGAGAACCTCCCCTTAAAATAACACCTTCTTTGAATTAATATAAAAGTGGATTGCACACCCAAATTGGCCTTCACATGTCCTACAGAGGAGCTTATCCAAATGGTTGATGCAACATGTGATACAAACGAGTTCATACAACAGGTTGATGCAACTTTTGATACACAAGACATAATGGAGATGGTTGATGTTATGTGTGATACAAAAGACTTAATAGTTGATGCACAAGAAATAGAAGATGTGGAATCTTCCAAAGATGAGTCTGAAAAAGATGCACAGAATGACAACAACAACAAATGTGAAGAAGTAGAAGAACAAATTCAATGTGACATTTCCAAGATATTTGTTAGACCTTGGGAAGAATTATCATTCAACAAAGATTGATATGGATTAGGATATGACAAAAGAAACATCTTTCATATCCAAGATTACTCTAAACCAATTCAGTTTGTGCGCTCAAGATTTCATGAAGAAGTGAAGAATATTACAAATAAGTGCCAACATTGTCATAGAGTTGGTCATAGTGTCAAGGAGTCACAATGTTTTAATCTCCATCCTTGTCTTCATTGTGGGAAGACAAATCACTTTTAAGAGAAATGTCACAAGAAGAAAAAGGTTAAGCAAATAGTTAATTATGGATGAATACCTTCATGGAAATGGAATCACCAAGTAAAGAAACTACATCAGTCTTACCGTCTAGTGAAGATAGAGGTAAATCCCTAGTTGCATAGAGAAATGGAAACATTCAAAAGCTTTCAAACAACTATTCTAGATGTTTTTGGTGATGATCCAGATCCAATTCTATATGTTCTTTCAAAATTAAGTCCAAAGTGGTCCCCTTATGGCGTAAATTTTAAGCATGGCCCTAACATGATGAGTAACATGTGGTTGTTTCCACATGCCCACTTTGTGTTATGATTAAATGGAATAAGTATGGTACTCTCTTGAGCACTCATTTCTTTGTGGCTTTTGCACTCATTTCTTTGCCCTTCTTTTGGTTGGCAAAGGTATAATAATTCCAAACGCATATATTTTTCACATTTCTCTTTGCAAATTCGTGCATGCTCTAGGGCATGAATTTCTCTTCTTCGTGGCTTGGTCTCTTTACATTTCTCTACAAGTGCATAATGTAGTAGTTAATATGGACCATGTTGTATCCAACAAATAAACCAACCTTAACAACAGTGGTAAAAATAGGGGGATATGGAACTATTTGATGAGAATCATGATGGGTAGCATTGTTAGACCATGGCACGAATTGCAACATATTTTGGGCCCAACCAAATCTGTGGTTACAAAGGCTTCCCATCATTCTCTCGGTGATGTTTTAAAGAATTTCAAGGAAGTACAAAATATGAGGATTTAATTTCCTAGTGGGGAACTGGGCATTGAGGATGGTGTGATGATGAAATGGAAGCCATGTTTGGGACTAGTTTGGAGAGTTGTGTTATTGTCAGGGCAGGAATTTATGAATTTGTCTATAATTTTTCTCCTCCCTTTTTGTTTTAGTAATTTTGTCTCTAGAGCATGTCATGCATCCCTTGGAAAAACAATTTATTTGGGTAGACCAATTATTTCTTGTAGGCAACAAACAACGGTGGGATGATTGACCTATACCATTGCCAGGAGTGCATGACAACTCTGTAACCTTGGATTAAATCAAGGGCTTATGGAAAGAGGGGATTGAGAGAAAGCCTCTTATCTCATTCTTCTTTGTTCCACCCCTTTCGGTTCTTCCTGGTTTCTCTTCAATTATATATGCAAAGAAAGTGTTACAAAGCTTCCATACCTAAAAAGGAAAGTCTTTGTTTCATGCAAGGTCCCTGAAACCCCTTATGTAGCTAGAATTTCCTATTTTAAATAATAACAACTCTGAATGCTTTATTTCGAACCTATGTGTGCACACTATCTATTGATTGGCTTGCCTTGGAATTTATGTGTTGGTCAAAGATATACTATATTTTTATTATCATTTTTTTAAGAAGTATTGGTGTTTTGAGAAGCTAAGTTGATTGTAATCTTCTATTAAGTAGCAGCCAAATTGAAAATTTCATTGTGGAAAACATCGATGCTTGGGTATGACTGTTGAATACATCGAGTATTGGCATAATATCAGTGGTATATTTTATGACATAGACTATGATGGGAACAAAAATAGCTCGTCATGACTTTATTTGAAGGACAACCAACAAATGCCAGATTTGAATGCTAATTTACTGGAACCTAAATATTACAACCAAATCTTTGGCATTACCTTAGATCCATTTAAACCACTAATATCACTTTCAATTTGTTATCACTCAAGGAAACTCTCCTAGGCTGTAAGTCAGAGATGCCTGGTAACTTAATCTTTTGGTAACTGTTTTCTCAATAATAAATGTGGGTTTGGATCAAGTCGGATGACTGAATCATTTCTCACTCAAAACATGCATGAACACATTTAGATGGATAAGGCTTTCAACTACAAATGTTCAAAGAGTTTACAAATAAAGGGATGTATGGAGAAATAACTATTATATCAGCAGAATCACATATAAAGCATATATGAATGGCCAATTACAATAATCACAGGAATACTTGCAAAGTTTAACTTATGAATGCAATGATAAGATGATAGTTATCGGGCATAAACAAGCATAATAGCATGAATATAATATCCAGGTGCAAGTACAGAATAGATAAGAAGATGAAATCTGAACAAGTTATGGCAAAAGAAGCTTGTATTACTTAATATGAAAATGAGAAGTTTGAGTACA
>JZKD02S1676043.1:239361-259824 GCA_000966675.3 Picea glauca
AGAATTTTTCATTCCCATTTGAATGAGTTGATGAAATTTCACGCTTCCAATTATTTTATTCCCCTCATGAGAAGACATGGTTTTATTCAAAAGCTACCAAATTCATTGGCAAATGATATCAAAAGAATGACAATACCATTGGCGATTGATTGAGCTAAGAGAATCGATAGGGTAATAAGGGTTGGATGTTGTTGAGTCACTAATTCAACATGGAAAAATTTACAACACTCATGGGTAATTATGGAAGCAATAGGTTCGCTAATGTAACATCCCTAGTTCTAACCCCCTTGAATTATAATGTAATTGTATAGATGTGAATTAGGCTGGTGAGACGGTGCGTTGGGGTGAAGAGCCCATATTGATTTAATGTGGTCGGGGGCCGATTTGCATATTATATTGAAATAATTAATGAAATTAATAATCCTTGGTTGTGATACGAAAGAGATGAATAATGATGTGGGCCTATGATTCCACGAGAGAGAGGATTCCAAGGGGGAATTATTCCTGGGTATTAATCCAACCCACATTCCTGAAATTACTATCTTTGTGTATAACCTTCTATTTGTTGATTGAGTGTATGGGAGGCCAATCATTAAACGCATGTAATAGGGTGGGTGTTATTGGTCACATCCCATATTTATTGGAGAGAATGGGATGAGGTACAATCATCCTTGAGAAGAGTGTGAGTTAAGCAAGAAAGGAAGATGAGGAAATTTGTATGTAGAATAGGGGACAGTGTTTACATACAGATTTTGGGTAGAAAAGAAAGGAAAATGGCTAGGAAGAGGACAAGCCATGGTATACTTGAAGACAACCATTGTTTGGATATGTTTTTATGTTGATATAGAGGCATGTGTGCTGGTAATTTGGGTTGTAAGACTGTGGTGTGATTTCCTGTTGAGGAAATATCTCAGAGCCTTGTGAAGGTTGTTGTGAAAAAACATGAAACAACTGAGAGTTCCTAGAGTTCCCAGCTGAGTGATTTTTGATCAACTGAATGCATTAGTGGCCCTGGTAAACAAATGGTACAACCTGAGGGACTGTGAGAAATGAGGGGGGTACATTCCTTGGGTAGTGCAGGTTGTGGGGAAAAGAGAGAGCTGGAGGTTTGGAACTATTGTGAGACTAGAACCTGGGTTTGGGGCTGCTATGTGTGGAGAGTGGATAGTTAGTGAGCCATATCTCCTTGTGGAATCATAGCCTCAACTCAGGGGTGGCTTGATGATGAGAGAAAATGATCAACAACTCCTATGGCTGGGAGGCTCATCCTTCATTTGCAGCCAGTTGGTTAATCATTAATAGATAAGTGTTTCTATTATGTTCTCATGTTAAATTCCATTGTGTAAATAGTTTATATGAATGTTGCTTGTTTTTTATTGCTTGAATAATTGTATTTCTGTTTAATATATGTTTTTAGATGCATTTAGAACTGTAGTATCAATCAAATGCTCAAATATGTGTGTGATCTGCAACTCGTTAGCTACGAGAATTTGATTAGTAGTAAATATTAATAATTTAATGAGTTTTCACACGTAATGTTGCCCAACTAGGCATTGGGGGATGTTACATTATTGTATCAGATCTCTGGTTCAAACACGGGCCTTGTATGGGCTCGAACCAGAGTGAATTGGTGAAATTCATTGTTGCATATTTTGTTTGTGACCGATTTGGGGGGAAAACGTAGATTTTAGAGAGAAATCCCCAATTTCGTGAGTGAAATCTGAGTTTTAATGACTTCGGATGTTTTGAGAGGGTTAATGGAGTAGAGCGGTGAACTTGAAAATCAAAATTCGACCTAGAATGGTCAAAATTAGAGTTTCAATGTTCGTCTGTAGAGTTACAGGAAGTTTGGTGGATCGATGGTCGAGATCTCTTTTTCCCTTGAGATCAACATTTGGGATTCATCATGATAAATTTAGAAATTCATAAGGATTCATCCATTTGAAAGGTTGATGGGATCAATGGCCGAGATTAAATCGGGGTTTGGGAAATGGATCAAAGCGACAGTTGTATTCATTGTGGTTTTGGTTTAAAATTTTCTAAGTGTGAAGTTATAAAATAGAATCCACCGACGGTCGATGGTCAAATCGACGAGTTTGGCGAAGTGTTGGAAATCCAAGATAAATCATCGACGGTCGATGGATGAATTGGCCAAAATGACAAATAGTTTGGGTCGTTGATGGTCGATGATCGAGGTTCGGTTGGATCCAACAAAGTATTTTCAGTTGTTGAAGAGCATTGTTGATGGTCGGGTGTCGACCTATTTTGGCGAAGTGTTCGAATCAATAAAGAGAAGTTGTTGATGGTCGATGCACCTATGGTTTGGCATCGGCCAAAGTCGGTGAGGTATCTGGGTTGTCCAAGAGAATCGGTCGAAGGTCGATGGGGGAAAGAGGATGATGATGTCATCATCCACGTGTCATGACATATCATCATCCACATGTCATGCCACATCACCCAAGTTGACACTTCATGATGACATGTCATGCCACTTCATCATCCATGTGTCAAGCCACATCAGCAACTACCACGTCAGCAGTTTCCATGTCAGCCAATAGAAGTGGTCGATTGTCGATGGTCAATGGTCAAATTGGTCGATTTGGGAGAGCATTCGACATTCATCGGGGATCGTAGATCACTGATGGGTTGTTGGTCGGGCATCGAAAGATTCATTGGAGAGTTTTTCATTCGCCAACAAATATCGTCGACAATTGATTTAAGAGTTGTTTGAAAATCGGGTGTCGGGGAAATGGACTGATGACCGACAGTCGGATCGGTAGGTTTGGAAAAACGTTTTGCGCATCCAAAGGACGATACCAATCACCAATGGATAACAAGTTCAGATCAACTATTTTTGTGTATCGTGATTTGAGATCAACGATTGAGATTTAAAGAACTGTTAAAGTAGTAAAACAATGAATTTTGTGTGAAATTATCCGAATTTTTCATATTTTTGAAGGTCATTAACTTGTGAGGCATTTTTTAGGCCCTAAACGACATTTTTAGCAATTCAAAACCCAAAAGAACAGAGTGTACCAAGTTACACTAAGTCTTTGCATCGCAAACAAAATAACTCGAAGAGAACTATCCAACGAGCTAAACGATTCGTGAAACGGAGCTTGTATGAGAAAGTTACAGCCAAAACAGTGAGGGTAAAATTTTGGCACCAATATTACTTCAAGAGGGAATGACTCTAGGCTTAGAAGTTCTTTTGGGGAACAAGAGTAGTCGATGGAAATATTATGACCCATAGAAGCTAGCGGTGAAGTTAGATTTTGGTTATGGGTAACTGAAAATGTGCAGGAAGAGAAATAAGACACATGTAGCATACATGAGTAAATTGAGTAAAACAACATAAACTTCTCTGGACCATAACTTTCAGCTCGGAGCTCAGATTTGAGAAAACAAATAGTCGTTGGAAAGGTATTGAGGAGTAGAAGCCAATTTTCAACCTAGAATTTTGATTTGGGAAATTAAAATTATTATAAATTAATAAATAGATTTATGTAGCAGTAAAAAGAGTGGAATTGCAGCATGTAGTTGTTGTAACTTTTTACTTAGAATACAGATTGAGGCATGAGTATGGTCATTGTGAAGCTGTTTTTGGGAGGAATGCATCAAGAAAATCAAATTTTGAATTGGTGAACTATGTACTTCATAAATTGATGAAGAAATAACCCATAATCTATATGATGAAATGTTTTATGCTATGCATATTTCTAACAGTAATTATTACATGCAGATTTATTGCAGACTTAGAGGTACAGAAAGAAATTTTAGTTCTTATATGAGAACTGGAGTTATAGAAGATGCTCAAGGATCATAAATCCATGAGGAAGAGATCATAGTTCTGCATGTCAGCATGGGGAATGTTGAGATAGATTCAAATGGAAGAAGAGATAGGCAAGAGCCTCTCACTATGAGAAGCATGCATAGGGAAGTGTAGAGCTACGAGATGATAATGAAAGGATTATGAAGGATCGAAAAGAGATACTTCAGATCTTGAACATGTTTCATAAGAAAGTCAACAAGGATTCTAACACCAAGAAAGAAGTTACTGCTAGACAAGTATCAACATCTAGATTCAATAGCAAAAGGGATGATCATGGAAACGATAGGCAGTCAAGAAGCATGAAAAGGCACCATCATTCTCCAAAGAAGTCCACTAGAAGAACTCATGCAAGTTCAGGAACAGGGAGAATCCCAAGTGTGTCTCATGTTCATAAGCAAAGAAGAATACCTGAGGCAGATGTCTTGCAAGGTGAACTCAATAAAATCAAGCCACCTACTTTCAATGCTGGACACAAGAAAGAAGAAGAGGCAGAGGTCGACTATTGGAAATGAAGAAATATTTCTAACTATACGATTACCAATCATTGGTAAAATATATAATTTCCACCTACCACTTGCAAGGAAAGGAATCCATGTGGTGGGATCAACTTAAGCAAGCCAAGAATCTTGATGAGAAAAGGATCTCATGGAGGCAATTCAAAGGATATTTCCAAAAGAAATATGTGTCTGATCATTATTATGAGATAAAGATGAGATATTTATTTGAAATCAAGTTGGGAACCATGACAATGGAGGAATATGAGAAGTGGTTCTTTGAATTGTTGAAGTACATTGACTTCATCAAGGATGAGAAATTCAAAATCCAAATGTTTCTAAGTGGTTTACTCTCATTCTATAGTGACAAGATTCAATATGATAATCCTAAGACCTTGGAGCAAACCATAAGGAGATAAAGGCACCTTTATGAGCAAAGCAAAGGAAGACCGGTTTTCCAAAAGGCTTGGAATGACAAGATGAAAGGGAAAAAGAATCAAAGGCAAAAAGGTTTTAAGCCACCCTTTTTCAGAAATAACTCCCAAGAAAATCAGCAAGGTCGGGCAGCCCAAAATGAGAAAAAGACTACAGATTCATTTGGAAAAAGTCCAAGGTAGAAGCATGTTCAATGTTGGGGATGTGAGGGAAATCACTTATATAGGGACTTCCCTCACACAAGAGAAAGAATGAGGATTGTCCACAACATTGAGGAGGTTGAAACAGTGAAACACATGAAAGAAGTATTTCAGAATGTTGAAATGTCAGTCAATGATAATGGTATTCTAAGGCTAGTTTGGTCAAGAAAAATGGGAATTGGTTAATTAGATTATAGTGTTAATGTTAAGATGGAATAGTGCATGTTACAACATTATGAATATTGATAATTTAGCCAAAAGATGTTGGGACAAGATTCTTTGCATAAAGTAGTTGCGATATGGCAACACTAGTGGACCAGCTAGTGGATAGAAATGCAGGATGGCCAAGTGAGGCTTGGATAGCATGTGTAGAATAGGGGTCAATGGTGGACAATTGAGAAAAATAGCAAGGCACAGGACAATAGGGTTCTACACAAATTCAAAGACAACCATCTACAATAATAAAGCTAAATAATTAATTAATTTGAAATAGATATGCATTGGAGTGCATTATAGAATTGATGCATGATGCATAGACTAAAGATAGAATGCATGTGTGTAAATATGCATGAAAGATCAAATGATTGGTGCATATTGATGTGAGTTTGTGCATGTAGAAATGCCTGAACATGTTGGTGGCATGATTATAGACTAAGAGCAGTTTGTTGATATATATATATATATATATATATATAATGATGCTGTGATATTTGGATAAAACTAATAATGGATTTTGTATCTAGGAAACATGATTATATCATGATGATATTGTTGCTTATGGTATCCATCCATATGAAGACAAATGAGGATGGAGAAAATGTTGACCAATAAAACAAATAAAATTAGTGAAGGGAGCCGATGAGCTTCTACAAATGTAAAAGGATCAAGTAGCATCAAGTAAATTGATAAAAACCATGCATATATGCATTTGGGGTTGTTAGAATGTATAAATGTTGAAGGGAATGAAGGTAAGAATTCCCTCATTCTAAAATCGATATTTGAATTGATCAAAAGGCGAGAGGCCTTGAGTATTCAAATATTATTTGTTGCTTGTTCAATGCATTTATGGGAAATGTAATTGCACATTATGTTATGTTGGTTATGAATTCATAATCGAGTTAAGTCAGAAGAAATTGCTCCTACTATAACAATAAATGTCATTTGAGATGGTCATGTGTGAGGCCATGATGAGTTTGGATATGGAAAGGCTACAGTTCCATCCAAGTGCATGATTTTTATTCCCTATGTAACTGAGGTTTACACTGCAACCTTTTTGCCTACACTAAATAGTACTAAGGGATGATGTTCCTAGTGTTGTGTATGGGTTGAAGAGGAAGGTATCCAAAGGATTAGATGGTTTGTGGGGAAGAGTTTGGATGTTGTGTTGAGGCATGGTCCATACCTTCCAACTCACATGGTGGAATACATGACATGAACATATGGTATTCCAGAATCAATGCAACGATGCATTGCGTAGATGTGGCCAAGATTATTGGCACATTGGTTTAATTTATTGGTAAAGTTTGATTTCATTATGAAAATATTGATGTGATGATACTGCATGTACAATGAATGATAGTGTCATTCTAGATAATATGATGAATGGTAAAATTCCATTTTAATGTGAATAATGGTTGGAAATGATTGAATTGTTGGGTCGATACAATTCTGATATCATTTCATGAACTGCTAAAAATATGCATGAGTGCTAACAATATTGTTTGGCTGCAAGAAAGTTGAGGAAATTGCAGGAAAAATGGTCTTGGATATGTCAATGATGTATGCCATAAGAAATACTAATATCTATAGCTGCAAGAACCGAACATAATGAGCATAAATCTCATGCGTGGGAATTTTTATTTTCCTCTATAACCTTATTTGAGAAATTAATAATTGAAAACTGTTACGATATACTACAAATTTGTTTGGCTTAATGGAATTGAGAAAATTGAAGGGGAAATGGTATTGGATATGGAAAATATGTAATCCCTAAAGGAAGATTGATATCTACTACTACAAGAGCCAAACAATTATGAGAAAAAAGACTCATGTTTGGGAAATTTTGTTTTCCTGTGTAAAACAGATTTGAAATTTTATAATTATATGATGATGTCTCATAGTAACTGTATGCATGTAATGCAGATGGGATGATTGCCACAGGTTATATATTGCTAGTGAAGTCTAGAATCAAGTTGGAATTTGTCTGCGTGAGAACACCTTGGAAAATGATGGATCGCCTGAGGAACTGTATAAGAGTGAAAGGGATGCCTGAGCCTAGAGGGTGAGTTGCATTGTCGAAGAAATAGGTTGTCAAGCCTGAAGAGTGAACTTTAGTGTGAGTTTCATTGTCGAAGAACCAGGTTGTCAGGCCTGAAGAGTGAACTCTAGTGTGAGTTGAATTTTCAAAGAACCAATTTGTCAGGCCTAAAGAGTGCACTCTTGTATGAGTCACACTATAGAAGCAAGGTTGTTGTTGGTTATTTTATTGATATTATTCCTAACAGTGAGTCCCTTGATTTCCTAGCAGTGAGATTCTTAGTTACATATGCTAGAGAGACCTTGATAAATGAATGGTGCATCCCGAGGGACTAAGGACAATGAAGGGGGAACATTCGTTGGGTCAACCTTGATAAACGAATGGGACATCATTCCTTGGGTTGGGCAAGACAATGGAAAGGAAATCATGATAGTTGTAGGAGAATGCCAGTGTCTTATGTATATGTTTCGGGCCAGGGTGCCATTTTATTTATGATTTTTAGGGTTGGATGTACCTATGTATCTGTGGTATTGGGGCGAGAGTATCTATGTAATTTGTTTAGGCTAGAATGTCTATGTGATTTTGGGCCAGAGAGCCTATATGTTGATTGTTGGCCAGGGACTCAAAATTGTAAAATGAAATTACACATGTAGGGTGTTGTGCACTGAGGCTAGTGAAAAAATAAGGGGGAGGGGATGTATCATCCCTAGTTCTAATCCCCATGAATTATAATTTAATTTTATAAATGTGAATGAGGTTGGTGATTCGATGCGTTGGGGCGAAGATATCGTATTGATCTAATGTGGTCGAAGGTCGATTTGCATATTATATTGAAATAATTAATAAAAGTGATAATCATTGGTTGTGATACGAAAGAGATGAATGATGAGGGGCTATGATTCCATGAGAGAGAGGGTCCAAGGGGGAATTATTCATGGGTATTATCCAACCCACATTCCTAAAATTATTATCTTTGTGTATAACCTTCTATTTGTTGATTGAGTGTATGAGAGGCCAATCATTAAACTCATGTACGAAGGTGGGTGTGAGTGGTCACATCCCATAGTTAATGGAGATAATGGGTTGAGGTACAATCATCCTTGAGAAGCATGTGGGTCAAGCAAGAAAGGAAGAAGAGGAAATTTGTATGCAGAATAGGGGACATTTTTTACATAGAGATTTTGGGTAGCAAAGGAGGGTAGAGGTATGGGAAGATGACCATCCAATGTATACTTGAAGATAGCCATTGTTTGTCTATGTTTTTATGCTAAGATAGAGGTTTGTGTGCCAGTAAATCAAGTTGTAAGCCTGTGGTGCGATTTCTTGTTGAGGAAATATCTCGGATCCTTGTGAAGTTCATTGTGAGAAAACATGAAACAACTGAGAATTCCTAGAATTCCCAACTGAGTGATTCATGGCCAACCGAATGCACTAGTGGCCTTGATAAATGAATGGTACAACTTGAGGGACTATGAGCAGTGAAAAGGGTACATTCCTTGGGTAGTGCAGGTTGTGAGGAAAAGAGAGAGATGGAGGTTTGGAATTGTTTTGATACTAGAACCTAGGTTTGGGGTTGATCTATGTGGAGAGTGGATAGCTAGTGAGTCGGATCTCCTTGTGGACTCATAGCCTCATCTCGGGCATGACTTGTTGATGAGAGAAAATGATCAGTAGTCCCTATGGCTGGGAGGTTCATCCTTCATTTGCATCCAGTTGGTTAATCCTTAACATATAAGTGTTTATGTTATGTTCTTATGTTAAATTCCGCTATGTAAATAGTTTACATAAATGTTGTGTTTTTTTTTTTGCTTGAACAATTGTATTCATGTTTAATATATGTTGTTAGATGCATTTAGAACTGTAGTATCAATCAAATGCTCAAATATGTGTGTGATTTGTTGCTAGTAAGCTACAGGAATTTGATTACCAGTAAATCTTAATAATTTAATGAGTTTCCACACATAATGTTGTTCAGTTGGGCACTGGGGGACATTATATCTAGGGTCATGATCTCCATGATTCAATCTCAAGTGAGATATTGCACATGCAGATGTTGATGGTTAATTTCAAAATACATTGCATGGAAATGTGAAATTAGTTGCACCACATGAATGTTGTGTCAAGGAATCACATTATAGTTCAACGAAGAATTAAGGTGACTTGAGAAGCATTCTTGACTAGTATCCTAAAACCAATTCAATAATAGACATGGGTGGAGAACTAAAAAAATGCAAGGATATAAAAATAGACCTCATCTAAAACAATCCTTTAATGATACATATCTTTGAGAAAGAAAAGTGGAAGAAATTTCTTAGTCAAATCCAGGTGTATTGATACACTCACATTAGAATTTGTCCTACGGTTCCATAGAAACACTACCATATTCCATGGGTTGATCATAGAAGTCACCCAACAATCCATTTCTCGGGTGACTGGACTTTCAAAAATAGGAGAACACTAGTACCAAAACATGTTAGATGGCCATGGAACTAAGAATTTTTTTATCCATGATCGTGAAACTGTGGGAGAAACATGCAAAGGAATTGGAAGGGATATACTATCGATATTATGGGATCAAATATCATACATGTCATTCATTACATCACCTGTGAAGGTAGGCACACCATTGTACTTGCCTACCACTTTAATTTCTTGGAGAAACTAAGACAATGGAGGTCCATCAATGTTTCATTCTTCCTATTTCAATCAATACAAAAAATGGTTGTAGAAGTGTAGGTTGGAAGACAAGGCACATTGGCATACCACAACTTAATTAAGTTTCGATGGTGATGTTAGTGAGGAAGTTGGAACTAAGAAAAGGGAAGCTAGGAATGGAATAGATAGCTCAATGGGAGGAGAAATATGCAATAGCTTAGATTGATGGGTTTCGATTGATTTGTTACTAGGATCAAAAAGATAAATTCTCAATTATCTAAGTCGAGATTAATTTGCTAGCACCTAGTTTGGAGAAGTTGTAAAATCTCAAGTACAATAGCCAAAAAGATTAATTAAAGAAGTTATAGATCTTGTGTTTTATCTTATGGAAGCCACTATCACAGTTGTAGATTTGAAACCTACAACTACCAAAACAACATAATCCAACCATATCAACTCACAAAGAAGCAAAAGGAAGATTCCTCAACCTATTGGAGAACAAAAAATGGGGACAATTTTAAGGATCCATACTTATCTTAAATTGTATAAACCTTGGTGAATATTACTAATTCTCAAAATGGTAGCTATATAATGTGTGGTAATATTTTTGTAAGAATATTCAAATTTCTAAGGGTTTTATATAGTTTCTAGAAAAAATTGGAAATTTGGAAAATACAAAGATTTCTAGGGTTATAGAAGAAGGTCCTTCTACACATACTACGAAACCCATCAATGTTGAATATTCTCCCTAGTAGGAAGAAACTATCACTGCAACAAGGTTTGGAGTCCCCATTGTTGAAGAAAAAGAGAGTGAATAAACCCATGTTGAAAGGGTTAAAACAATAAGAATGAGGAGGTTAGGTTCAAGTAGGTTGAAGAAGAAGACTCAAAATCCTACCACCACTACTAAAGTTGAAGATTTGAGGAAATTACATGTTTCCAGAGGAGAAGCAACTAAGCTGAGATAAAAGGTTGAATCACAAGAAAAAGGAGTTATCTACACTTGGGAACATCAACAGGTAATCAAGAACTTGGATGAAATAAATTCTTTTGAAACTTTTAAATATGCTCACAGTTTAGAGTCACTCATGGATGAGAATAACAAGTTAAAGATTGAGGTGAACAAACAGTTAGAGGAGACTAAAAGAAATGCTAAATAGATGATGATATTAACATATTTAAGTGAATATGTTACTAAATATCCTAATGAGATGCTATTATGTAGGTCACCTATAAGAGTTTATGCTTTCTACCTAAAGGAACAATGGTATAAATTCAAAATTGAATGATGTGTTTCCCAACAACACTGAGAAATTCAAAACCCTTGGGACTTCTATGAGCTCTATTTTGATAGCCTCCTAGAAAGGAATAATATACTATGTGAACTTTATTTTCATAATTATGTGCTACCTCAAAAGTCAAGGTGGTCTCCAAACCCATATGTGGGGGATGTCTAGCTAAAGGATTTCATAACTTAGCTATAGAACGAACATATTAGGTTCAAAACTATATGAAATTACAAGGCTAATGAGATGATAACTTAGTTGAGGGTAAGAGGATAATGTGCCATGCCAAATTATGTATGTAGAAACCATATAAAGGTGATTGTTGAAATAGTTTCACTCCCAGTGTTGGAGAGGAGACAATTGGAGGCAAATGTACTATGTAGCATATTAATCAATACTTCTAGGGATTAGTTGTTTTGAGTTACATTCAATTATATAGGGTTAAATTTTAAATTTCCACTTTTACTACATGTTATCCCTTATAATCGATTATACAAGGAAAGTGGTGTTGCTACTAAGAGGGAAAGATGGAAGGAACTTATCAATTTTTTAGGTTATTATCCAAAAGAGGTTGCAACCTATTACGTTTCTTATAACCTTATAGAGGAATGTATGATAACACAAAGGCCGCTAATATTTATATAGCACAACAAGGAAAATTAGTTCCCCTCTCAGTTGGGCTAAGTAGCACTCAACAACTATGCTCAAACATAGAATCAGAAGCAAAGGATCAAGAGATGAAAGATGAGGAATCATCAAAAGCATAAGAACATGAAGAAAAAAAAGCAAATGAATAAGAATAGATCAAGGATATAAAAATAGGAAGGGAATCAAAGAAAGAGATGAAAAAAGGGGTATACCTACAATTTGTGGCCACAATTGAAGAGCCACGAGTAACTTCTACAACAATTGATGAAGGTAGTAGTCAACAATAAGAGTCACAAGTGAGACAATATCACCAATATCCCTACCTTTTTCTTTCCTTTATTTTTATTCCACTGATCCAGGAGGGTCTCGGTGGCCACACACTTTGTCCAACTAGCTCAAAACATTTTTTTTGGTAGCTTACTATTTTTAGCAATTTTTTCGGTTCCCAAACTTCTAGAGCCATTTTGAGGGCCTAAACAATGTTTTTTTGCAATTAGACACCTTAATGATAGTTGTAGGCTTTGATTGAGCCCCCTAAATGAATATCCACGTCAATACCTTTCTAACGAGCTATCGTGTGCCCTAAACAGAGATCGTATGCAAAAGTTACAACCCTGGGAAGTTGATGTACTAACTTACCCCAACAGGGCCCACATGAATTTTGGCGCTTCATCTCCTAGGGTTAGGTTTTTGGATGCATAGGGTTTTGGAATTAATGTTTATTGTAAAAAGGCCTTTAGATCCTAATTGTACTCATCTTCTTGCGAATGAGCATAGCCATCACATCTCTTCTCAAAGATAAGCTACCACCATTCTAACAAGCTTGTTTTCAGTTTGTATTTTATAGTTTTCAACATATTTTGTATTTAATAGAAGCCAAGTTTTATTGTATCTTTTTTATTGTTCACTATGTATCTGTGTTAATATCATTAATATGTGGTTTCATTTCGTTTTTCTCATCAATCCGGATCAGTGGTATCAGAGCAGTCTACTCATTGTTGTTTTTTTTAATGCATGTCCCTAACGCAGTCAGGGTATAGAGAGTTGAGTCTTGAGCTTGTTTCTTTTGAGGAATACTTCTCTCACATGCCCAAGAAACCATCCATGGAGGGGGAAAATAAAGACAATGGGACATGATATCCTTTCAAAATGTTTCTCGAGGAATCCCTTGAGAAACATAAGAACGAGATGATGGACATATTTGCACAAGTCCTTCGACGAATACCGACAAGCGACACATCCACCTCAAGTGGAGGCGTCGCCCCCTTCAAGGTACATATCAATTTTGATATTCCTATATTTGAAGGTCAAATTGATGTGGATGTCATAGATAAATGGTTAAACCTTCTAGAAGAGTATTTTTTTGTCCATGGAAGTTTCAATAGAGAAAATATTACATTTGCGCTCCTCAAGGTCGTCCCCCATGTCAAAGATTGGTGGGATACTTTCTGTGAGAAAAAGGAAATATAGGGATCCACATTATTTTCATTTGCACCCACTTGGGGTTCCTTCAGGGATGCTATTAAGGAACAATAATACCCTGTTGGAATTTATGACGACTTTTATACAAGATGGAGCACACTGCGGTAGGAAAGAGACCAAACAGTGCTAGAGTTCACTAATATATTCCATACCTTGCGCACCAAGCTAGGTATCAAAGATTCTAAGCGACATATAGTGCTCAAGTACCATGACGGTCTTCATAGATACATCTAGACAAAAATGGATTTTTTGGACATCTCATCCTTAGGCATGACCTATCGATATGTTGTAAAAATTGAGCAAAAGTTGAAACAAAAGATGCGACAGTTTGGGTCTGGGAACCCCTAACAGCAAAAGAATGGCAAGGGCAGCCCCAACCCACTGAACAAAGGCTAGAGAAAAGATGAGAAACCTCACGAAAACCAATCCAATCTGCAAGAAAAGAAGGACAATGGGAATATGGAGAAAGATATCGGGAAGTGGTGCGACTTCCATAAGAGCCCCTAGCATAACACTACGGATTTCTGCTCAAAGCAGTTATTGGTGGTTGAGGTAAAATCCTCTGAATCAAGTGTGAGTTCCAACTTTGATTCAGAACCAGAAAATGGGAGACAAATCACTGATGTAGAACCCAATTCCACCGTTGTTACCACCACGATCCAGCTTGGTGAACCTGATGAGCCAGAGGAAGGCGAGCACCTCTTTCATTCACATATGTGGGTAAAAGGAAATCTATTGCACTTCATCATTGATAGTGGTATCCAAAAGAACCTCATCTCAACATAGGTCTTCAAGAGGCTAGCCATGTCGACAACGTCACACCCACAACCCTACACCATCAGATGGCTTCGTTAAGGAAGCAATCTTCGCATCAACCAACAGTTCCTCCTGTTGTATGGAATCAAGCCATTCAAAGATGAGGTATTATGTGATGTTTCTCCCCTTGAAGTTTGTGATGTTATTTTGGGCCAACCTTATTTATGGAAACGTCATGGTGTATTGAGGCTTGGCCTCCCAATGTTATTATTACTTTGAACGGGAAATTGTACAAGATACCTGAGGTAGTCCCACCTAGTGTTATTTCCTTGATCTCTGCCAAGCAATGCATGAAGGTCATTTCTTAGACCAGGAAGTTTGTCTTCTTTATGATTCGCTCTTAGAGTGAGTAAAAGGTTGCAGCCACATGCATGGCCTTCGTGGTCGACCTCTCCATGCAACAGAATCAAGTGGATAAGGTCATGGAAAAATACAAAGACATCTTCTCATCACCTATTAGGGTACCTATGCACTGTCAAGTCAAGCATCCCATCAATTTGACCTGCGGCGCAGTGCTACCCAATGGGCCAGTTTATCGTCACTCTCTACTAGAAAATTAGGAGATCAAGTGTCAGATCCAAGAACTACTCCACAAGGGGCACATCCAACCCATCTCATCACCTTGTGTAAGCCCAATCGTGTTGGTGTAGAAGAAAGACAAGACTCGGTCGTTCTGCATTGATTACTGGGCCCTAAATAAAATCATAGTCAGGAACCCGTACTCGATTCCCTGAATCAACGATTAAATCAAGGGGGCCAAGTACTTTAGTAAGATTGATCTGAATTCTGGCTACCATCAGGTCCCAATAGAACCAATAGTTGTATGGAAAACTGCCTTCAAGTCAAAAGAAGGTATTTTTGAATGGTTGGTTATGCCCTTTGGTTTGACAAATGCCCCAACAAATTTCATGAGGATGATGGACGATATCTTGCGCCCTTTCACTAAGTATTTTTTGGTGGTGTATCTGGGTGACATCCTCATCTACAACAATACTTGGGCAGAACACTTGCAACATATTCAATAGGTTTTGCACACTCTTTGGCAGGACAAGCTATATTCCAACTTGGAAAATTTCTCCTTCGGCATGGACATGGTCTAGTACCTATTTACATTTCTGATGCACATGGTGTACATGTTGATCCATCCAAGATCCAAGTCATCTGTGATTTTCCAACCCCAACCATGCTCACTAAGATTCAAAGCTTCTTAGGCCTTGCCAATTTCTATTGAAGTTTCATGTTGGGATTCTCCCATATTGCATGGGCCCTTAGCCAAATAACCAGAGGTGGTGGTTAGGAACTATTTGTGTGGGGCCTGTCCCAACAGAAAGCATTCGATGATTTGAAGCATCACTTGTGCTCCTCCCCAGTGCTTTCATTACCTGACTTGAAACAACCCTTTGAGATCGAGACAGATGCTTCAAACTATGTTGTGGGCGCAGTCATCACTCAACACAGAGACCATGTGGCCTATCACAATGAGACATTATCAGATGCCATTCGTAATTACCCTACTTACGACAAGTAAATGAAATCCATTGTGCAAGTCTTCCACCAGTGGAGGCATTACATTCTCCAGAAGGAGACAATCATCCACACTGATCATCATCTATTGTAGTTCATGCAGACACAAGGAAAATTGCATAATGACTGCCATCATAAGTGATCCACATGTTTGCAGCAGTTCCACCTCAACATCAAGTATAAAATAGGAAGAACCAATCGAGTCATTTATTTCCTCAGTCGACCTCTAGTCACGAAACTCACCACAGTGCTCGATTCGTGTAGCCACAAGACCTCCGGATGGCCCCACCTCTATGAGATAGACCCTGACTTTGCCAACACCTACCAGATGTTGGGTGAAAACATAGTTGTCACAAATTCCCATCTTAGGGATGGATCGTTGTGCCATCTGGGCCATCTATGTGTTCCATCAAGAGAGAAATAGAAGCTAATTTGGGAAGCCCACTACAGTCGGGTGGCAGGAACTTCGGTGTGGAAAAGACAGTGGCAGTGTTGCAACAAAATTTATATTGGTCGAAACTTCGATAGGATGTCATCAAGTATATATGTTCTTGCACTACCTATGCTATTGCCAAACCAACCATTAAGAAACAAGGAATGTACACTCCTCTGCCTACTCCTGACAAGCCCTAGGAATCCATCTCAATGGAATACATGTCAATCCTTCCATCCACCAAGTGGGGAAATGACTTTGTTTTTTTGGTTGTTGATTGCTTTTCCAAGTTGGCGATTCTAGCCGCCTGCAATAAGAGCATCACAGCAGAGGCCACTTCCAAGCTCTTCTTTGAACGAGTGTGGGTACACTTTGGGATCCCACAAACCGTTATCTAAGATCGGGATAGCTCATTCCTCAACAAATTATGGTCAAGCCTCTAGTCACTATTGGACACCAATATCACCAAGTCCACTTCCTTCCACCCCCAAACGGATGGCCAAACTGAGGTCGTCAACTGGATGATCGTGCACATCATGTGCATGTAAAATTTGAAGCACCCTTGCACCTGGGATGAGAGTCTTACCTATGTTCATCACAGCTACAATAGAGCCATACATAGCTCAACTGACCATAGTCCCTTTCAGGTGGGGTTTGGATTTCAACCGTTGGGTCCCATGGATGTTGCACTACCCCTTGCGACCACCCAGGAAGACTCGTCGCATGCTCCAAATGGAGCTAACAAATCCACCCGGTTCATTGAGTTGATCCAACACATCCACCAACAAGTTTAGGATATTTTACAGAAGTCCAATGCCAAGTACAAGTAGCGCCATGATCAACATCGGTTGCAACACCGGTTTCAGGTGAGAGGCAAAGTTTGGTTGCACTTGCAGAAAGAATGCCTTATAGGGCCTCATCGAAATCTTCGTCCACTCCATTATGGACCCTACACCATCACCAAGGCTATGGGTGACAATTATTTTGAGCTCAACCTTCCCCCATTCCTTGGCTTGCACCCAATATTCAATGTGGACCTCCTTCGGCCCTATTTTCCACCTTATTGGAAGCCTCAAAGATAGAAGAACAGTTGAAACCAATAGAGCTCAACCCTGATTGAATGGAACAATAATCCACTAATCATATCATGGACACACAGGTTAATGGCACTCACCAAAAGAGGATCTAGTTGTATCGAGTTGTCATAGCAGGGAATCTCCTAGACCAAGGCAAGTGGCTCACCTAGGGCCAAATTAAACAGAAATTTCCTCATCTAATGGGGGAACTCAACGCAATGGAGACCATTTCTTCTTAAGGGGGGAGGATTGATCAAGGAGGATCTTGGTGGCCACCCACCTTTTCCAACTGGCTAAAAATGATTTTTTTGGCAACTTACCATTTTTAGCAGTTTTTTAGTTCCTGAACTTCCAGAGCCATTTTGAGGGCCTAAACAACATTTTTTTCACGATCAGACACCTCAAACAAATTCAAAGGCTATGATTGATCCCCCTAAATGAATATTCTCACCAATACCTTTCCAACGAGCTATCGTGCGCCCTAAACAAAGATTGTATGCAAAAGTTACGACCCCGAGAAGTTGATGTACTAACTTACCCCAACGGAGCCCACATGACTTTTGGCACTTCATCTCCTAGGGTTAGGTTTTTGGATGTCTAGGGTTTTTGCATTCATGTTTATTGTAAAAAGGCCTTTAGAGCCTCATTGTTCTCATCTTCTTGTGAATGAGCATAGTCATCAAATCTCTTCTTAGAGTTAAGCTGCCACCATTCTAGCAAGCTTGTTTTCAGTCTGCATTTTACAGTTTTAAGCATATTTCTTATTTAATAGAAGCCAAGTTTTACTGTATCCCTGTTATTTTTCACTATGTCTCTGTGTTAATATCATAAATATGTGGTTTTATTTCGTTCCACTCATAAATCCGGATCATCCACAAGGGATGTCCAAATATCTAAGTTGGGAGGAATGATGAGCTCTAAAATTGGCCTATTTTGGTCGTTTCTTATGGTCATTTATCCCCCCCCAAAACCTTGGAAACTATCATTTTTTAACATAATATCTATTACATTGACTAGTTTTGTAGCCCTCAAATAGTTTTCTAATTAATTACTTGTAATAGTTACACTAAACAAACCCAAACCTCATGACAAGCTATAGATCATATGATTTCTTGGCCTTTTCCAAAGATCGGATGTGGTCAAAATAGAAGATATCATATAACCCATATGCAAATAGGCTTCTTAATGTTTGAAAATCTAGATAGGAGAATAGATAATAAAAAAAAAACAACCTAAAGGTGTCCATTAAACATAGACAAATACTCACCAAACCCAATGAGTCATCATTGCCGATGAATTGTTGACATGATGATCCTCTCATGTATAGTCAACTACTAATCTCATCTGAATCAATTGTTTCCAACCTCTAATTTAGTTGTGCCAACGACCCGCGAAAACATCCCAAGGAATAATGATGGTCCTTGGTTTCTTTCTATTCCAATAGTCTTTGGTAGATTATCTTCATATATCATGATTGCAATGTTCCTTCCACATGTTTGACTTGGGTTAGATAATGATCGATATTTTTACTAGAACAATGCCAAAGCTCCATTACAAACCATAATCGTTGTTGACATAAAATTGATTTGACAATGATAAGGGATCTCGTGACCTCTTCCATCAAATCCTCCCACTATACATCCATTGATGCATATCCCGCTAAAATCTCATTTTAAAAAGTTATTCATGGGTCATGTTCAACGAAACCTTTGAGTTATTCATGGGCCGTGTTCAATGAATCTTTTAAGTTATTCATGAAGTATTAAAAAAACACATCCCCTATGTTTAAACAACATAACCACCCCTATCTACTTCAACATTCCCTTTCCCACACTTTCAAAAAATGCTAGTTTAAATCAATCTTCCTTATCTCTCTTTCTTCCAAGAAATGCTAGTTTAAATCAATCCTCTTATCTCTCTTTGATAGTGTAGCATTACTCCATTAAATATAATACATTATTTCCATATACTACATTAAACTATAACAAAATGTACTAGTTATAAATTCATTTTGTTATACACATATCATCCTTATGGCATGCCCTTTGTTATACACAAAATGTATGATAGCAAGATATTAGAATGGCATGCCCTTTGGTATGATAGCATCAATGTTTTTCAGAAGAGAAGCTCCAAGCTTGAACAACTGGATCGGCGATGGCGAAACGGCGATCCTGGTCCCCTGGGGATGAATGCAGACTTCAGACCTTTTTTCCACTGCCTGGTCCACTCCTGAGGACCCCCTCTACCCGACAGCTATCCTTACCTACTTCTTGCCTGCAGTCGCCTTTCAGTTGAGTTCTGACCCTTGGTCTGCTACCAATCCTCCCCTTCCTGCCTTCTTTTGTCTTCTAGCTCTGAGTGAGACTACACTTCCTCATCATTGCACTAGCCCGTGACTTCCTTGCTACTTCGCCTTTTCTACTGTTTCCTTCCACCTTTTTCAAACTTGCAGACTGACTCTCCCCTCGTCCTGTGGGCCGGGGGTGGTTCCCTAGCCACTATTTTAATGGATTCCCTTACCAACACACTCATGCATCCAACTGATGAACTCTTGTGGAAACAGGAGGGTCTTTTTGATATAGCAGACTCCCTTGAAAAAAGGCGCCCCTCCTTACCCTATGTTTCCCTCCCATACTGTCATTATCCGTCCACAGTTACTCCTGTTGTTACAGGCCCTTCTCCACTGACAAGCACTCCTGCCTTGAATCCTCCCCCACCGGCCTCAGACAGACCTCCCCTTATCGGTACTAACAACTCACACACTTCGGTATCACCCAGAGCCCCTACCTACACACACCATGAGGCTTCCAATGGTCGAAAGATGTGGAAAACAAACAGAAAAACCAAGAGACTGGTGCTGGGCGATGATGTGGGTTTAGAAAACCTCTGCAAAATGTCTGTTTGCGCTCTTGTTGGACGTATCTCATACAAAAGCTTAACCCCACAGCCTCTGGAGGACTGGATGAAAACAAACTGGCTCCCTCTTATAGGTTACTGCCCTGAAGTCTTTTATCTCAAAAAAGGCTGGCTCAGCTTCTTATGCAGAGATCCTGATGATGCTACACTACTATTATCGTCCTTCTGGGTCATTGGGGGAAGTAGCCTCATGCTTAAGCGCTGGTGAATGGATTTTAACCAGGAATCTGACTACTTCCAGCTTAGACATATATGGGTGCTGCTCCTGGGTTTACCCCTCCACTTCTGGACTGAAGAGGCCATTAAAGCTATTGGTAACACACTTGGCAGATTCATTTCTCTTGACAGTGCTTCACTAACTGGCTCTGCCAGGAAACTGGGCAAAGTTTTAGTTGAGATGGATATA
>JZKD02S1676043.1:280340-290497 GCA_000966675.3 Picea glauca
GATTTGATGAGAGATGATTCATCAAATATTACATCTCTGTTAATGGTGATCTTGTGTGCAGTAGGATCCCACAACCTGTACCCCTTAATACCATCACCATATCCAACAAAGATAAACCTTTTTTATTTTGGATCTAATTTAGAATGCTGGTGTTTCAGAATTAGAGCATAGGCATTACAACCAAAAACTTTAAGATTAGAATAATTACAAGGGTGACCTTTCCATACCTCTTCAGGAATTTTTCACTCTATTGTTGTTGATGGTGATCGATTCACCAGATAACAAGTTGTAGTCACTTCTTTTGCCCACAATTCCTGCTGCAAATTGGCATTACTAAGCATACTCCTTGCTCTCTCTAGAAGAGTCTTGTTTATGCGTTCAACAACTCCATTTTTCTGAGGAGTATAGGCAATGGTTTTATGCCTATCAATCCAAAACTCCTTGCAATAGTTCTCAAATTCCATTGACGTAAATTCACCACCATTATCAGTTCCTAAACATTTAATGGATCTACCAGTGCTCTTTTCCACTAAATCTCTAAACTGCTTGAAAACTGCAAATACATCAGCCTTACACTTCAACATATAGACCCAAACCTTCCTAGAGAAATCATCTATAAAAGTTACAAAATATGATGATCCTCCATATGAAATAGTAGGGGATGGTTCCCAAACATTATAATGAATATAATCAAGGATTCCTTTATTGGTGTGTCTTTCGGTTTTAAATCTCTGCCTATTCTATTTTCCATAAATAAAGTGCTTGCATAAATCTAACTTTAAAGACTTTAGACTAGTAAGTAACTTGCAATCAGTTAATACCTTTAATCCTTGTTTTCTCATATGACCCATTTTTTGATGCCACAGTCGAACAAAATCATTGTCTTTCTCAGATATCGTTGTCGCATGATCTGACTCGGTTCTTCCTTCTAACGAGAACATGTTACCAACCTTCTTTGCTTTCATAACCAGTAGAATTCCTTTGTAGACCTTCATAACTCCACCTTGAACAATACTCTTGTAACCTCCTGTGTCTAAGACTCCCAAAGAGATTAGGTTATTCCTAAGCTTAGGTACATGTCTTACATCAGTTAATATTTTAACAGTTCCATCAAACATCTTAATTCGAATGCTACCAATTCCCACAACTTTACACGAGATATCATTTCCCATGTAAACAATTCCATCATCTATAGACTGATAAGTAATAAACCAATGTATATGAAGACACATGTGGTTTGAAGCACCAGAATCTAATAACCACTGTTGATCATGACGTGAACCAATACTAATTGATAAAACTTCATCAATCATACCTGAACCTGTTTCGGTTGCATTTGCTTCCTTCGTCTCTTTTGGAGGGTCTTCTTTGGAGGCTTGTTGTCGCTTCCAACGGTCCTTCTTCAGGTGTCCATATTTTCCACAAAACCAACACTTAAGCTTTCTCTGTCTACCCTTCGACTTTGACCGAGAAAAATCACTTTGACTGTGTCCTCTTTCTTTAGGTTTGCCTCTGACCATTATCGCCTCAGATGTAGAGGTTTCTAGATTGAATTTCTTCCTTGTTTTCTCAGACAATAAAGCTCCAACAATATCATCAAACTCAATACTTTCCATTGAACTGAAACTAATAGAGGTAACAAAGTGATCCCATGACGTGGGCAAAGAACACAATAATGTAATTGCCTTATCTTCAGATTCGAATTTCACTCCCATGCTAGTCAATTGGACTAAGAGAGTATTAAAATTATTTAAATGATCAGTTATTTTTGTACCTTCCTTCATGCACAAATTGTACAATTGTCTTTTTAGGAAGATCCTGTTCGTCAAGGATTTCTTCATGTACAGGCTTTCCATCTTTGACCACAAACTAGTTGTTGTCTTCTCTGTAACAATGTTGAACAATACATCATTGACCAAACATAGGTGTATGGCACTCAATGCTCTTGCATCCATCTCATCCCAGTCATCATCTGTTATGGTCGCGGGTTGCTTTGTTTTTCCCAAAAGTGTCTTCACCATGCCTTGTTGCACGAGAAGATCGTGCATCTTAACCTTCCAGATCTCGAAATTGTTCTTTCCATTGAACTTCTCAATTTCAAACTTAGCACTCAATGTCTTTGCCATTAGAAAAAACATTCCAAAAAACACCATTACTTGTAATAACCAAGATTCTTTTAAAAAAAGTTAGTGGAAAAATAATGATATAAACTTTACAAGGTTTAACAAAAAGGTTAAGTTAAAAAACCTTTTTACTAACCCCACCTTTTACCTTTTTACCTTATACCTTTACTTAATCATTTTAAACTTTTCACTCCACTATCTTTCAACCTTTAATAAAAGTCAACTGGCATACCTTTAATTTTTCAAAAACATAAGAATGTTTCATAAAAGAGATCGACGCTCCTTAGATCGTTGAAAGGGAAGCGCGAGTTTGATGGTGGAGCGCTCCTTAAGTGTGGAGGGGAAGCACTAGCGCTCCTTGGCTATGAATGGGGTAGCGTTGGTGCTCCCTTTATGCAGCTAGTTTGGTAATGATAGAAAACCGCACAAGTCACCACTATCTCGGTGCTCCCATCCAGTAGGGTGCCCAACGCTGATGCCAAAATCAACATTCCCTTCCAGTCTTCCAGCGATCAGAGAACAATAAACAACCTCAAAATTTCAGCGAAGTCTTCCCAGTCTGCAACCTCCTCATGAAATTTGACTAATGTGTGGCCTCCTCAATCTCTGATACCAATTGTTAGAATTGCAAATGCGGAAAACACAATTCACATAAGACAATCAATAAACACTTGGATAAGAAACAAAGAGATTTCACGTGGTTCACCCAAACGTTGGGCTACGTCCACCAAGCAGAGGTATCAGTTGTCTTATTATTCAGATCATGGAGATTACAACAATTCATTCACACTCATTGTTTGCCTCTATGGGCTTACATAAATTTATATACATTTACACATAGAAAACTGATTATTAAATGCAATCTCGTCCATATTCTAACTTGGTCGTATTTGTTACAACCAACGCTGGATTATAGGATCTGAAATCCTAATCATGGAAGAATTTGTTGTCACCAGTTTCCAACATATTGTAGGTTACAAGAAGCATCCAATCCTTTCCACTCCAAAGATAAGAAGAAAACCGAATTTAAATAAGCACCCAACAACTGCATTGAGAACCTAATGCACACCATGAAAAATAAAAAAGTGGCAAAATTTACATTTGGGAGTTCAAAAACTGTCCAGGTTTTCATCCAATGCTTAAAAATTAGGCATCAATTATTTCAATTTTATGTAACATTTTTTTCCAAGATGGCAATCTATCATAATTTATGCCACTGAAATAACTACTTAGTGGATGGTTAGTAAGGGGGAAAAGTTTTGTTCTTGCAAAATACCTTTAGGTCTGGGGTCGATCACCTATTTCCTTATAATTGAATGGAAAAGAGTGTTTTTTTTTTTTCCAATAGAAAAATGACTCAAAATTATATAAAGTATAATTTCTTTTACATATTAGTATCTTTTCTACCGATACAGATGAAAGGGACCAGCCAATTGTGAATTGACTGCATCGAATATAGAGTAGCAATAAAAACTAATAACATAGAGGCTCACTACTTCTTACTGATTGTAGTAATGCAAACAACAACTGTTGCAGAAAACTCCAAATTACACCCCACTTCTTCGCAATGTAACTCGATCACTCACTGATCTAAGAGTTCAAGCTTCAAAGATATTGAGGTGAGAGTGTGGGCTCTCTTCCCCATTTTTCCAGTGAAATACTGACAACCGACCTTTGAGTTCCTTAAGTGCCCTTTTTGACATTATGTCGGCCTCTTTATTGTGCTCCCTGTAAATATGCTTAAAACTGGAATTTTTCATATTTCTTGCTAGTGCCATTGTTTTAATCTTACAACCTTCAATGTTAATTGCATGGAGCTTACCCTTTTGATTTATCCATTCAATGATCACTTTTGAATCCCCCAAGATTTGTATCTTATCAATCTCCCAATGCGAAGCCAATGTAAGTGTCGCCCATAACCCCATAAACTCAGCCTTTGTGTTGGTTCCCACTCCACAGTTTAGGTACCATTTTGTTATCCTCATTTCATGCGACCTGAAAAAGCCACTTGCAACACAACAACTTCCATTGGAGAGGGCAGCACCATCGAAACAAGCTATCGTGACCCCCTCAGGTAGAGTCAATTCGCAAATTCTGTTTAAGTTGGGTTTCATAATTGATGGCTACCAAGTAAAGGATGTTGTAATCCTGTGAACTACTGAGTCAATTGAGGGGCTGAAGTCTTCAAAAAGTGTTTTGTTCCTATCAACCCAAATATGCCAGCAAACAATAGCTACCATACTAGCCAGAGCACTAAATTCTGTAGTCCACTTATAAAATAAATCAGATACCGAGTTACCCTCCCACTGAATATTTAAATGATAAAATTTGTATAACTTTTGCCAAATTGCTTGAATGAAAGGGCAATAAACTAATATATGGTCTGTCGATTCAGAGTCGAGCTTGCAAAGCATGCAAATTCTTGGACCAACCCATCCATGTCTCTTCAATACCTCCCAGGTGAGGATTTTGTCATAAACTGCCAGCCATGCAAACAATCTTATTTTAAGTTGGATTGGCCAATTCCATAGCTTGTTAATCCATTGTTTGTCACTTCTAAAATTTAATGGAGTAATGAGGGCCCTGTAAAGATTTGCAGCCGAGATGTCACCCGATGCATCCCCACCAACCCATATTAGTGTATCCTCTACATTCCTGAGTGTAATACCGGCCTCTCTCAATGCCACGGTGAAGGACTGCCATTCAATTCCTTGTTGTTCATAGAGATTTAATGAATCACTGGATCGCCAATTATCAAGAGAATGAAACCGCCTATCAAATATGCTCACTTGCGCTAAATTTGATAAATGATTATGATGAAGTTTCAAGCATACTGAGTTAGATAATAGGGAATCATTGTCCATTCCATAGATTTTATCCCTGCCTATATGAATCAAAGTACCCGAGCCTTGACTCCACCGTAACCAGTGCAGGATAACGCCTAAATTCTTTGTCGGCCCGTTCCAGAAATTTGATGAATTTCTCTACAAATGTGTAGGCAATCGGATCCAATCAATAAAGGAACTATTCCCCATATACTTACCCCAAATTCCTCTCTTCCAGATGCTATCAACATTTAGTGCTCTCCAACGGGTACTTGCGATTAATGCAGAATTGAAATAAAATAAGTTTCTGAGCCCCCATCCACCACTGTGTTTTGGCCTTGTCAAGAGATCCCACCTGCAAAGATGAAGACGAACCTTTGTCCTTTGTCCACTCCACAGAAAGGTAAACATTAATTGATGAATTTTTGTTAGAATAGCTTTAGGTATAACCTCCATTGACATCCAAAATACTGACTGGATCTCCAAAAATGCTTTAACCAGGATTAATCTACCTCCTATTGATAACCATTTGTTACACCAAAGCCCAATTTTTTTCCCAATCTTTGCCACCAGCCAGCCCCAGTCTTCAGTTTTGGATGCTCCCAGCCTTAAATGGTAACCAAGGTACTTGAAACCTGAATTTAATTCAGCAAAGGTATAAGGTAATATGGCTTTAAATTGTGATAGCTCCGACTCCTCCAGCCCCCAATAATGTACTGTTGTCTTTGTAGAATTTATGCATAGACCTGAAACTAGACAAAAGGCTTGCAGGATATTAAAGATAACTTTCCAATCCTTTAGGTCTGCCTTGGACATAACAAGAACATCATCGAAAAACATAAGGTGAATGATCTTCAGAAATTTTGTAACCTGAATGCCTGATAAATTATGATCATCACTACCTCTGGAAAGCATTAAGCTTAGGCCTTCCATAATCAATATAAACAGGTACGGGGATAAAGGGCATCCCTGACGAATCCCCCTCCAGCTTTTGAAGTAATCCGACGCCTCCCCATTAATCAAGACTGCAAAATTGGCACTGGAAACATAGCTCATAATCCATCCTGTTAGCTTGACCCCAAACCCTAATGTGAGTAAAATCAGTCTCAAGAAGTCCCAGTCAATGTTGTCATAAGCTTTTTTGAGATCTAACTTTAGCACTAGAGATTGAATATATATACTTTTAATTCTATGGAGACTCTCATGAGCCGTACCAATTGCATCTTGGATTCTTCTACCCTTCAGGAAGCCTAGCCGTTCAGGAGAGAGAAACTTTGATAAGATTGGCTTGATTTGATTTGCCAGAACTTTAGAGATCACCTTATAGATAATATTGCATAATGAGATTGGGTGGTAGTCATCAAATGCCACTGGTTTGTTTTATTTTGGAATCAGTGCCAAAAAGGTGGAGTTGATACCTCCACACAGTTTTCCTTTTGTCCTCGTATCTTCCACCATTTCAAGTAGATCACTACCCACAAGATCGAAGAAAAATGTGAAAAACTCAGTGGTCCACCCATCTGGACCTGGGCTTTTTTCTTTTTTAAAATTTTCTAATATAGATTTTAATTATGTCAGTGTTACTGGCTTAAAGAGAGACTGAGCTTCATCCTCTTCCACCATCCTAGGATAGAGACTGGTTATTCTAATCAATTCAGTATAGTTAGTTTCATTTTTTGCTTTGAAAAACTGAGTAAAATAGTTGACTTCCTCCTCTTTTATCGCCTCCTGTTCAGTTATACTATCCCCATTATCCCTTTGTATTTCCCAAATATGCTTCCGATTTCTGTTGAAGCTGGCCATTTTGTGATTTTTTTTTGTATTGGAATCTCCACTTTGAATCCATGTAGCCCTGCTACGAATGCACCAAGTTTCTTCTTCACTGCGCAGATGGTTGTTCCTATTTGACTCCAACTGTCGGAGATGCCTTTCATCCTCCAAGGATAAAGGATTCTCGACTAATTTTAGAATGAGCTGATTAATATCAAATTCCAGGTTCACCAAATAATGACAGTTCTGCGCCTTGACTTCTACTCGCCAGATTTTTGTTTGACGTTTGAGCTCTTTAAGTTTCCAGATTATTCGTAATTGGATGTTACCTTCCTTCATAAAATTTGGATCCTTCCATGCTAAATGAACTAGCTTGATAAAATTGGTATCCTGTAGCCAAATCAAATTGAATTTGAAAGCCCTGGATGGGGTGACAAGTGGCGCGATAGTGCCATGTGGGAACGAGCTGGGACGCAGCTTTAATGCAGCTACCGATTCGCATCACCTCGGCCATTAATCCACATGCATACGAGCAGGAGAAACCTTGCGATGAGGCCCCTCGCACAAGCGAAGGGTACCCTTCACCAGAGCACTACCCAGCAGACTTTAATGGCGAGGTTTAATGTTATGGCTATGACGACTGTGTTGATAACAATGCTCATTGTTTGGGTATCTGCATCACACAGCAATTTGCTCCGGGAAGTTTTTGTCTCACAGACGAATCGGAGTCGCGGCAGCCTCCCCCCTGCTTCTTTGAATCGGTTTTTTCACAGTGACCTCGTCATGCCCCGAATTCGAGGGAGGTCGCGCCGGGGAGCGGCCTGGTATGCGGCGGAGTCTCGGCGTACACAAAAGAAGAAATTCGAGAGGGCTATAGCGATTGCGGCTCGGCGACGAAAGACCAGACCACGTACGCCTCCAATGGCATACGTGGAAGAGGTCATACCGGAAGGCAGCCTGCCAAGCCCTCCTGGGCACACCCTGTTCATGCCACCAAAGAACTGGAACCCGAGCACGAGCTTTGGCACCCACAACATGCGTCAGTCTGCTAGCAAGGTACCCGACCCCTCTATTGCCACCACGGAGAAGCCTTACTCCCCCTGCTACGTGGAAGAGGAGGCTCCTCCCGAGGCCACTAAAGAAGTGGAGGAGACAGGGCGAGAGCGTCGTCAGCACAAGACATAGGATGCGAAGGCGGCCACCAATGAGGATTGCATGGAGAAGCCACCTGTAGCTGATTGGGGGTACCTTAATCTTGTCTTTGAAATTAGGAGCAAGTTAGACGATCAAATCTTCCGCCTGGAACGCATGGATCAGCGGATGGACATGTTCTTCGCTGCACACTCCAGAGGATTGACAAAAAAGAAATGTCCGACTTGTGCGCGCACCTACACGTTCCCTGCGAGGTGGAGGCACTCTGAGGTCTAGGACAAACAGCTCGGCTCAGATGTTCCCTCATGTTTAAAACTCGTTTCTGGTCTTGGTGTTGTTGTTATACTTTCTGCCTTTTATTAGCTAGCTACCAGGTCGTCTTAGCATTAGATAGAATAACCAGCTTTCATGTTGCGACTATGAGTCCTGGTTTCCTTCGGGCAGGACGTCAACTCTGTCAAATTTTGCTAAATCTTGATAACTGTGCATTTAGTGTGACACTTGGACATGGATGCCAGGCTATCCCGGTTTCCTGCTCAGGCGGGACAGCTGGCATCACTTACAGTCTTGAATTTTGTATTTTGATTATGGTAATATAACAGGCCCCACCCCCTTTTTACTTAAAAAAAAAAAAAAATTTGAATTTGAAAGGAAACGCTTTATATAAAAGGCAAATTCTCCAGCTGGATAAGTATCAGAGCATGGTCCGAGATAAATGGGTATTCCATCCATGATCTCGAAAGACCCGCAGAAGCTAATAAACCTTCCGCAATTAAACCTCTATCTAGCCTCCTCGCTATAGAATCATTACTAGATCTGCCATTTCGCCAAGTCGGTACCAACTTTGACGACTTGATGTCGACCAACTTTTGAGAAGAGATTAAATCTCTGAAGTAATCCTCGTTTGTACCAGCAACAAAGGAGCCCCCCCAGTGTTCATCCGAGGATAAAATGAAATTGAGATCACCATCAACTATAAGATTAGGAGTTGCGAGAATACCACTATTTGCTAACGTACCCCTAAAAATTTTTCGATCACTACAAGGCCCATATATGTTAAGAAACGCCAGATCCTTTTTTGATGAAATACAGTAGCCAATTAGAAAAATACCTCCAACCGTCAAGAAAGGGACAAGTTCAAATGCATTAGGATCCCACGCAACAAGTAGGCCGCCAGATGATCCCCTAGAGTTAACCGTTGTCACAGCCTAGGAGGGATGGAGGAGAAGCATAAAATCACGAGCTCTTTGTTCGACTACAAGTGTCTCCTGTAAAAAAAGTATGTCCGGCTTGGTGCGGTCGAGCAGTTTGCGCACTGAGGCAGCCTTGAGGGTGCCTCCAATCCCCCTAATGTCCAGGTAGAGAAATAACATCATTTATCCCTCGCTAGGGCCTTCATTGCTCTATGGGCCCCTGTTTCCGAGGAAGATTGAATAATATCGTCAGCTTGACTACTAGAAGCCACCTGCTTCTTTCTAGCACTTCTAGTCTTGATGGGTGACAGTTCTGAAGCAATGCCTTGTGACCAAGCAAATGATTTATGACCCTTACCTGTTTATGAGGATGAGCCAACCTCTCCACCATTGACAATAGCTTCTTTGCCAAGGAAGATAGGCAAAGGAATATGGTTACAAGACTCACTAAGTTTAGGTACTAAGGAGTCAAGGACCACTGAAAGAGAAGAGTCATCCTCCTCTGGCTCCCTAAAGCCAGGCAAGAAAGGAGAGCTTGGGAGCGACTTGTTCAATGAATGGACCATAGTCCCAGGGTGAAGTTCGGAGGAGGGGACTAGGGTGGGGGGCAGGTGGGATAAGGTCGAAGGCTGCTGGGGTTCTGAAGTAAGAAGTGTAGTAGTCTTTGAAAGTTGCAGAGTTAATGTTGAAGTAGACAGTAGAGGGGAAGATGGGGAAGGAATCACTAGAGGAGGGTTGGGGAAAGGGTCATCCGACCCTGATATCAAAGTCCTATTCAAATAGGTATTTGCTAGTAACCAATCTGACTTATTCAGAGCTTCCTTCTCCTCAGTAGACAAGGATTTAAACAATGAAGGGCAAAGAAGTTGTATCTTACCAGTTAGACTAGTTTCTGGCTCATTGGTACGAGAGTCTACCACGCCAGTTATATCGTGTAGATAACTCAGAGAAGGATCATCATCTACATAATCCGAAGGGCTTCTCTAACTAAAACCAAAGAGTGTTATATCTTACTCAAACCAAAAAAACACTTTCAACCTATTATTAATATCTAACTAAAACCAAATATCACACTAAAATTACAAAAAATCATA
>JZKD02S1676044.1:29887-43212 GCA_000966675.3 Picea glauca
CAAAGTAAAGTGATGGAAGTATCCCAACGAATTCAACCGATCCAAGAAAAGGCATGCCAACTGTTCACTGAACTTGAAAGCCAGGAATTTGAACTCGAATAGGTTGGCATCACTGCAGAATAGCACTTGGAAGGACTGCTCAATGACATAGTGATCCAGGAACTTACTGAGCAAGAGGTTGTCACACTGCAGCAGGTCAAAGCAGCTCGAGCCAAGATCGAGGCATTCGAGGTGTAATTGAACAGACCTGAGTGACTCGAGACGAGTCACACGTGAGTGTTGGGGGCATGTTGGCCCTTGACCAAGTTTTGAAGTATAATTGGTCATATTTGACCATTTTGGGACTGCGACAGCTTGCCAAAGACGGAGGACAATGTGAAGCAAGAAAGACCTATTTTTGGGTACCTTTTAGGGTTTTGGGGTTGATGTAAAGGGAAAGGGATGTCGGCCCATGGGATTACCCATGTTTAGGCCCATTTTGTAATCTATAAATAGATACTTAGGCAATGTAAGTAGGGGGGACAACTTAGTGCAAATGTATAGCTAAAGGCTTAGTGCTAGTAGCTAGATCTATGTGATCGAATGTGTATTGCAAGTGCTCTGTGCATGATTGTAAGGATATTGGAAGGAAAAGTGCAAGTTGTTGTGGTTTTGTGCTGAGTGAAAGGAAGAAGGATCTAGCGAGTTGCGCAGATCTTCTTTCCTGTGCGAAGTAAGGGTCATTGAAGCTCTGTGTTGTAACTCCTTGACCAAGATAATATAAAGAAGAAGATTTTGTGGGCATAGCCCTAGGATGGGGGTGAACCATGGTAACTCTGTGTAATGTGCTCTGTGTTTTGACCTAAGTGTTTCTTCCTTTTGGCTAAGTGCTTGCTGTGATTAAGTAGATCTAGTTATGCTCTGTGCTTATGATATAAGAATGAATGTTAGGTCTGATATATAAGATGTTTAGTGCTTGATCTGTTGAATCTAATCTATTTTTTGTGGCTAAGTACTGAATCATCTTTAGTATAAGTATCCACTGCGATGCTCTGTGCCATCTCCAAAGTACCATAAGGGTTAAATATAGATGAATAATCTATGTTAAGTGCCTTGTAGTAGGTATAATCATAGATCGGTGTCCCAGCTAAGGTTTAAGACACTTGAGTCCTGAAACCACCCCTTCCTCTACCTCAGGTGAGACTTCATCTGGTTCGCAGGTGTTTCCAAAAGGGTTGGTAGTTAGGGCTTTGTTGGTGCGCTCTTGAGCGTTGAACCCCAGGTCTGCCCCTGTGCCAACAAGGAGGATCTAGCGAGCTGCATAGATCTCTTGTATTATGCTGAGTAAGGTTTTTTGGCTCTATGCATGTAGATGACTAATTGAAGCTAATAAAGAATAAGAGTTAGTGGACGTAGCCCCAGGGTGGGGGTGAGCCACGTAAATACTGTGTTATTCTGCTCTATGTAATGTTCTGATGTGTTTATGTGTTATGTGCTAAGTTCTTTGATATAGATAGATAGATCTATTTATGATTTTTTCTTATGATGAATATGGATGCTAGATCTGACATCTGTGAACTTAGTGCTTGAATCTACTAGATCTAATCTAATTCCTTTGCTAAGTGCTTATATACATTAGATCAGGGTGAACGTTGTGATGCTCTATTTTATCTGTGTAGTAGATATTGGTTAGATAATGATGAACTAACGATGCTAAGTGCTCTATTAAGTGTTATAATCACATATATGTGTCCCAACAAAGGTTGCAGACACCTGATTCCTACAACCACCCCTGCCTCTACCTCGGGTGAGACTTCATATGCTTCGTAGGTGTTGCCGAAAGGGATGGTAGTTAGGGTTTTGTTGGTCTGTTGTTGTAGCGTTGAACCCTGGGTCTGCCCTTGTGCCAACAGATGGTTCCGTTGACGGGACCTGAAACTATGATTGTTGGGAATCGAGGAAGAAGAAGATTTGTGCAAAGATCCGACCTAAATTTGTGAAATCTTTGTGTGTAGATATGTTTCCCTAGTGCACATTATTCTACTTGATTTATAAAGCTCTGTGATAAGGAAAATAAGTCTGATCTAAAGAAAAGAGGTAAGATCCAGAAGCTTTGTGCCCTAAGAAAGGTAAAAGTGAGAATTCTTGATTAAAAGAGGTAAGGTCTAGCTTTGTGCTCTGTAGAAGTAAGATTAGTGGAAATTTTTGTTTCTAAAGTATGGGTCTAGGAATGTTTGATAAGATTTGTCCTATCTTGAAAACTAGGGCACTGATAGAAGAAAGAAGATTTGATATGAGTAGATCTGATAAGAATAGTGAAAGATATGTTATACCTATGCATAGAAAGAATGTTTGGACTAACGAATAGATGCAGGACCCTAGAAAGAATTTGTTTCAAGTCAGCTACCATGATCCTAGTGCTCAGTATAGGAGAGGTTGGGGATCATTTAAGAGAAAGAGAGGATTAACCCTCTATTACCATTGCATAAAACTAGGACATCTTGCTAAGGAATGCCCTGGGAGAAGACCTAGTTTTCTTTGTTGTAAAGATATGGACCATAAAGTTTTGGATTGCCCTAGAATGATTACTAAGGTTGAAAAAATGAATATGAATCAAGAAAACCCTAAGGCAGATCCAAAAACTAAGATTATGGCAGAACCCCATAAATAATCGAAAAAAGTATTGCTACAGATGAAAGAAACCCTGAATGATCACCGACATGTTAGCTTACCATATATATTCAAAGAAAAAGAATTCATTGAAGAAAGAATAGGAGACTTTAACATTGACTGTGTTTTGGATGAGGAAACACAAGTGAATATCATGACAGAAAGAACTTGGGAAATTCTAGGAAATCCTACTATGATTCCTTCATTGGGAGGAATAGGGTTATTTAGAGGAAAGATAATAAACCTATGTGGAAATATCACCCAGATATCTATGAATGCCAAGGGAACTTCGACAGAGGAAGAATTTGAAGTTGTTAAATTTATTGAGGTTAGCGCTCCATTTGCTATGTTACTAGGAAAACCTTGGATTGAAGGATATCAGGCCAGAAGAAAAGAAGAATAAATCTTGGAGCAGAAGAAGAAAGAGTTGAAAGATTTCATGACTAGGAGGATCGCACACTTGATTGAAGAAAAGGAGGATAGAGAAAAGCTATTTAAAACCAGGGACTAGGATGTCGAAGTAGGAAGAAAACTAGAAGACTTGTAGAAGACTGAAGTACCTATTCTAGATACAGATGAAGTATTACCCCTGATGTCTAGGAAAGAATCTCACTAGCATGAAGTTACTTTGCCAAAAGAAGATAAGAATCAGAATGGAAAAAGGAACTCCAAGAATAATCTCACTAGAAATAAGGCTAGAAAACTAAGTAAGAAGAGAGCTAAGATTGAAAAGTTATAGAAGGTTCCCGAGGGAGCTTCACAGAAGGAAAAATTGCAAAATTGGAGCTTCGTTGGGATATCAGAACAGGGACACATGGCACTTCGCCATGACAAAGAAATATATTCGTTGGGGACATTAAAATCATTAGATCAATGCTCTGAACAGATAGAAATACATATATGGCCAGCCAGCTCACCATTCGACCATTGGGACCACGCCATAACGGACATAACAAAGTTAATGAAGGCTTCATACCCATTGCAAGAGACTCGTTGCTGAGTTACCTATTTATCCCATCATGCCATGCACCGAGAACACTTTTTCCAATTGAGAATTTGAGCCCGTAGACTAAGTTGAGTTTATACAATGATCATCGTGCTTTTTCTCTCTATCTCGTTACTATGTCTAAGATACCTCTCGAACCTGAGATTGTTAACCCCGAGCATGTATGTCAGATGAGTTGAGTATTGTAGAGAAAGTTGTTGAGGAAGTTTTGATTGACCTCATGACTGACAGAGTCATGTCGATGTCCACAGGTATACAATCATCATCCATGAGAGGACTTCCAACCTCTTCGTCCACTGAACGTGGAGCTGAACCATCCTGGCCATCCGATGAAAAGTGAACCAAGCACAAGGATGATCTAGCGAATGCTAAATTGATCCCGACCATCTTACCCAACTATCTACCACCTCTGAGTGGTGCAATAAATCGAGATAGCATGCCCAGATATTTTGACTACACCTTGGTCACTGCATACCTCCCGAAGGGGATACACATAGTTCGAGTAGACTAAGATAAGATTGCAGTGTTAAAGTTTAGAGACTTCAACCTCAGAGATTGCAAATTTTACAACATGATCATATCGCATAAGTACCTAACCTGGACTAAGGGGAAGAATTCAAAGATAATCCCCAATTCATGGACCCATAACCTCGCGCAATCCACACTGGTCAATGTCATGAAGATTTCTCACTTCAGACGACACAAGGAGGTGAATGCATGTGTCAAGATACTGATGTCTTGTTACCATGGAGGTTATTTGTGGCTAAACTGTCATATAACAGTTGATCCGATGTTGATCAATCAGATCATGGGGTTAAGTATGCAAGGACCTGATCCACAAGAGTTTTACCCTGGAAAAGCCATGGATCATGCTCTGGCACAGCAGATCAAGGACACTTATGGAGATTTCGAGAAGGGAACACGAGGTTACAAGGTAGCTTCTATCAATAGTAGCTCAGTGCACCTCTCCTGTCAGTTGATCGCAAGAAAGTTAGTACGGAATAACTGACCTACCCAAGTCATCGGTTTTGTAGTCGACCTCATAGGGAAGTGTGCAAAAGGACTTCAGGTGAACTATATAAAGTACCTGGTGAGCCAATTAGAACTCAACTGCAGAGAAGCCCAGGATCAAGGGTAGAAATTTCATTTCAACTGGCTATTGATCTTGATCTCTTTTATTGCCTGGGATATGTCGGAAGGTGTGACCTTCCCGGACATCGAGCCTTTCGATCCATTGGCCACGAAGTTCAGTACATTGTGGTATTCAAGAAATATGAATAAACAATGGTAGTCCAATGTTGTTTTTCATACCTATTACAACTAGCTGAAGATAGCCATCCAGTCCAAGCCTCACATCACTCCAAACACTCTACACCAGTTCAGGCCTTTGATGAAGTTCAACATAGAACGACATTTTATTTACATCATAGCGCATGCTGACAAACACAAGAAACAACTCCAATACTACTATAAGATAACAGAGGAGGACTTGGAGGATATCACCAAGGACTAGTTGACAGACCTCCTCATTCCAGTAGACCCTACAGAGATATCCAACATCAACATCCCATAAACTACACAGGATACACCCGGACCTAGCAGGACAAAGAAGACTGAAGAATTTCAGGATTTAGACAGTGCATCTATGAAGACTGCTTCTATATCACCACAACAAGGAGGTGATGGTGAAGAGTTGAAAGACAAATAATTCGAGCAGAAGCAAGGAGATGAGGCTGATCCACTAAAAAAGAGGAAAGGTTCACCTATGAAACCTTCCTCCTGGAAGAAATTGAAGACCACCATAACCAAGATGCAGACCGTCCTCACCTATGACGACTTCGACTTCCTTATAGCAGCCCTGAATGATGATTCATTGGAAATAACAGAGAAACAAGAAGCAAAGCAAGAGGACATGTATGATCATATTGAGACTGAACTCTGAGGGGTACAACAGGCCCTATAGTCCCACTGTGTAGTCTCCACTACGTCGGGAGAACCAGAATCGGGAGATGAGCCAACTCAACTCCACCACCTATTTGATACAGTCAAAGCTCGTCTTCGACGAGCGTAAGAAGAAACAGAGAAAGCCACCTAGGATTTGGCACAAGTACAGGGAGTCCTTGTAGAGCAATGCAGTACTGTAGAATGGGAAAATATTTCTCTCCAAGCGAAGTTTGATGAAGAAAAATCCCAGCTACAGCAAGAAAAGGTACAGTTGCTCGCAAAGCAACTCAAAGTAAAGGAAGTGGTCAACATAGCACTTCACTCTATGGCAGTCATAGAAGTAAAGTCTGAAGAGTGATTTCCATAGAAAGTAGCACAACTTGAAGAAGTGATCTAGCAGCTACAATAATGCATCACATATTTGGAACTACGTGCAATACTCGAGACCCCACAAGATGTAAGATATCAACGAGAAGCAACTGCCAGGAGCGCAGTTGAACGGCCCAAGGCCCTTACCCTGGAATCTAATCCTCCCATTTATCACAGTTCCCTGACATATGAGTGAATCGTTGAGAGTCCAAAATTAAGAGCACTAGAGTCACAGCTCCAAGAGGCAAAGTATCAAGCCAAAAATATATAGGCGCAGCTGAAGTCCCTGTCAGCTATGGAAAGAATGAAGTGCTCCCAAGAGAAACGCACTGCACAGTAGCAAATCCATACTATCCAGAGCAAAGCTATGGAGATAACTCATAAACTCCAACCTATGCAAGATAAGGCCTATCAGTTGTTTACAGAGGTAGAATGCCAAGGAGAAAAGTTAGAGCAGGTTGCCACTACAGATGAACAACGTCTAGAGGGACCTATCAATAATGAAGTCATCCATGAGTTCACTGAAAAGGAGGTTGTAGCACAGTAGCAAGTCGAAACAGCTCGAGCCAAGCTCAAGGCATTCGAAGGAGAACTAGTAAGACCAGAGTGACTCGAGACAAGTCACATGTGAGTGTTGGGGGCTTGTTGGCCCTTGACCAAGTTTTGGGAGATTCTTGGTCAAGTTGACCATTTTGGAATTCGACATCTTGTCGAAGGTGAAGCGCAAGAAGAAGCAGAGATCGTGGGATCTCAGCCCCTTTTTGGGTCCTTTTAGGGTTTTGGGATTATGTAATGGGTATGGGATGTCGGCCCATGGCTTTACCCATGTTTATGCCTATTTTGTATGTATAAAGAGAAGGATAGGAAATGTAAGAAGTAGTGCACAAGTGTTGCACAAGTTGGCTAAGTGTTAAGAGTGGGATCTATGTGATCAAGAAGTGTAAGGCTTTGTGCATACTATGTGAGACTTGTAGAGCCAAGTGCAAGTCATTGTAAGAGACTTATGAGGGATTTGTGTTGTAACGCAAGGAAGGAGGATCTAGCAAGTTGTGCAGATCTCCTGTCTTATGTTGAGTAAGGGTTTTTGGTTCTGTGCATGTAGATGACTGATCGAAGTTAATAAATAAGAAGAGTTGGTGGACATAGCCCTAGGGTGGGGATGAACCACATAAATAATGTGTTATTCTGCTCTGTGTGATGTTCTGATGTGTTTATGTGTTATGTGCTAAGTGCTTTGATATAGATAGACATATATTTTTATGTTTTGTTCTTATGATGAATATGGATGCTAGATCTGGCATCTATGAACTTGCTTAGTGCTTGAATCTGCTAGATCTGATCTAATTCCTTTTCTAAGTGCTTATATACATTAGATCAGGGTGAATGTTGCGATGCTCTGTTTTATCTGCGGAGTATATATTAGTTAGATAATGATGAACTAATGGTGCTAAGTGATCTATTACGTGTTATAATCACATATATGTGTCCCAGCTAAGGTTGCATACACCTGAGTCCTGCAACCACCCCTGCCTCTACCTCAAGTGAGACTTCATATGTTTCGCAGGTGTTGCCGAAAGGGTCGATAGTTAGGGTTTTGTTGGTGTAGTGTTGTAGCATTGAACCCTGGGTATGCCCTTGTGCCAACACAATGGTTCGGTTCCTAAGTGAGGTCTCCTTATTGTCTAATATGCATTAAGGTTCTGGCGAGAATTCTCCCTCCGTCTCCACCTTGATCACAGACCAGTGAATTATGTGATTAAAATTATGTACATATTTATTCAATAATGAAACATGGAAAACATTATGTGCCTTTACTGTGGGAGGGAGTGCTATCCTATAGGCTATAGGTCCCACTCTATCTAAGACCTCAAAGGGTCCACAATATTGAGGTGTTATCTTGGCACAATCTCCCATTCTCAGGGAAATCTTCATGGGCCTAACTTTGAGATAGACATGGTCTCCTGTCTTGAACTCTCTGGGAGTTCTCTTTCGGTCGGTGTAACTTTTCAGAATAGGCTAGATAGACGAAGATTTTTCTTTATCTGAATCACTTGTTGTTCCATTTATTTATCATTTTGGGTCCAATTGTAATTCTATCCATAGGATTAATCCAGTTGATTGGAGTATTTCATTGTCTACCATAGAGGTCTTTGAAAGGACTCATATTCAATGATTCTTGATAACCGTTGTTGTAGGAAAATTCTACCAGTGGCAGGTAGTCTTCCTACTTCTTAGGTTGATGCATTACATGCATTCTTAGCATATCTTCTAATATTTGGTTTACTCTTTCTATCTTTCCATCAGTTTGAGGGTGATAGGTTGTGTTAAACAACAATTTAGTCTCAAAACTAGTCATCAAGGATTTCCAAAATCTTGAAGTGAAGTTCATGTCTCTGTCAGATAAAGTATCCCTAGGCATGCCATGCAGTCTAAATATCTCCTTCATGAATATGTTGGCAATATCTATTGCCTTCCAATTTGATTTGATAGAAATGAAGTGAGCGGACTTGCTCAACTTGTCCACCACTACCATGATGGAATCATTTTGTCTAGCCAATTTTGGTAATCCGATGATGAAATAAATGGAGATGGTCTCCCATTTCCATTCTGGAATTGGTAGCGGTTGCAACAAACCTGTTGGTTGTCAGTGTTATGCCTTAAATTTCTAGCATTCTAGGAATTTAGCTAAATATTCAGCTATGTCATTTTTCAATCCAGGCCAATATAATTGTTTTCTAGTGGTCGTGATTATTTTATGATAACCTGGATGACTAGTGTATGGTCTCTTGTGTAGTTCATCCATTATTAACCTCTTCAAGTCATCACAACTTGGGATATACAATATTTTTTTGTAAGTCAGCAAACCTTCGTCCAACATCTAATATCCTTCATACTTTATCCATGTGGGATCTTGTTTTAGATATGATATCACGGTCTTGAAGAATGCGTCTACTTCTTGTGCATTCTTGACTCTTTCCCTGACATCCATTTCATAGGTGCTCACCGTTGCTAGGTGAATTATTTTCATACTTCTGCTAAGGGCATCGAGCACCCTATTTTCCTTTCCTTTGATGTGCTTGATTTCGAAATCAAACTCACTAAGGAGAGTCATCCACCTAGCTTGTCTAGCATTGAATTTCAGTTGATCAAACAGGTGCCTCAACCCACAGTGGTCTTTCATAAGTATAAATATTCTACCCAGGAGGTAATTCCTCCACATTTTTAAATCATGCACTATGGCAGCCAACTCTAAATCATGGGTCACATAATTGATTTCATGCTCATTCAATTTTCTAGATTCGTAGCAAACTACATTTCCTTCTTTCATAAGGACTCCTCTAAGTCCTTCCTTGTAGGCATCTGTGCATATGGGAAAGTCAGCATCAGGTTCTGCAATCTTCATCACAGGTGCATGGGTCAGAAGGTATTTTAGTTCCTGAAATATTTCTTCACATTCTGATGTCCAAGTGAATTTAACCTTGTTTTTCTGAAGGACAGTGATTGGGAAACCAATCTTGGAAAATCCTTTTATAAACCTTCTATAATATCTTGCTAAGCCCATAAAGGATATGATATCAGATACATCCTTTGGGGTAGGCCATTACATAATAGAGCTGATCTTGTTAGAGTCTACTTCCACTCCTTATTTAGAAATAATATGGCCTAAGTAATGGACTTGTTTCTGGAAAAAGTCACACTTGCTAAACTTAACGTAGAGATGATACTCTCTTAGTACTTGAAGTACAAGTCTAAGATATTCTTCATGCTCCTCCCTGTTCTTGGAGTAGATTAGGATATCATCAATAAAGACCAATACAAATCTACCTAGGAATTTGTTAAGTAAATTATTCATCAAGCACATAAAAGTGGCAGGGGCATTGGTTAACCCAAATGGAACCACCACAAATTCATAGTGACCATACCTTGTCTTGAAGGTTTTTTTGTGAATGTCTTCATCCTTGATTCGGACTTGATGATATCCATACCTTAAGTCAGTATTTGATAAAATGGAAGCACCCCCTAATTGGTCGAACAAGTCATCGATCCTTGGTAAGGGGTACTTGTTATTTATGGTTGTCTTATTGAGCTGTCTATAATCTATGCACAGTCGGAGGATGCCATATTTCTTCTTCAAAAACAGGACTGGTGCACCCCATGGGGACACACTGGGCTGGATGTATCCTTTTTCCATCATTTCCTTTTGTTGTAGCTTGATCTCAACTAGTCCGGCTGTACTCATCCTATAGGGTGGCATAGACACTGGCATTGCTCCTAGTGCAAGTTCTATCGAGAAGTCAATGTCTCTTATCGGAGGTATACCTGGTACCTATTATGGAAACATGTCTCTATACTCTCTTAGTATGGGGCGGTCCTCTAGGTTTGGTCTGTCATCCTCAAAAAATTCCAAAAATTGTATTTCATATAGAGGACATCCCTTTCTACAATATTTTTTCATTTGAAGGGATGATATTAGTCTCACTGAGACGGGCTTCTGAAATCTATGGGAGGGTTATCTTTCACCCTTCTTCATTTACACATATTAAGGTTTTATGGTAACACTCCAACTTAGTTTTATATGCAGCTAGCCATTCTATACCAATCAACAAGTCATAAGATCCTAGGGGAACTATATTAAAGGTATCTTGGGTGGGCAATCCATCCATAGTGAATTGGAAAGACGGTATGACCTTTGCTACTTTTCTTTTGGTGTCAATGGCTAGTTGTACTAACCATGGCTTAACATGCATAACTAGTTGTAGTTTACACTTATCAACAGTATGAGGGGCCACATAACTCAAATTAGAAACAGGGTTAATTAAAATAGAAATTAGATGGTTAGTGATCGTACCTTCCATCTCCACCACTGAATCTTGGTGGTCGTCTTGTTTATTATCCATGGATGCATAAATCTGTGGCATACTCCTAGCCACATCATTGATGGTGGTATCTTCTTGGATGTTGTAAACTCTCCTACTATTCTACTGTCTATGTGGATAGTCCCTCAGTAGATTTTCTTCTCCACAAACCCAACATTTCAAGGGTTCCTTCTTTGGGTTATCTGTCTTTCTTGGGGTTTCTCCAAAAGGTTTATTTCCACTATGGGAGGGGAAATTTTTCTGATATACACTTCTAGCAAGAAGGCTTATCCTAGAGTCATTCCTATATTTCTTAAATATTGAGGGTTTGGACCCTTTCTTATTGAATATCAAACCGCTCTTCTTCTTCCAATCCTCCCAAGGATCTGTCTGACTCTTGAACTATTCATAACAGTACCTTACCTTCTGGATGGTGTCTTCTAAGTTCTTTGAATCATCAAAATCAATATTGTTTCGGTAGGTCTGAGGTAACCCACTAATAAATCATTGTACTTTCACCTTTTCATCCTTTATGTAGGGTACATACATCAGCAACTCAAGGAATTTATTGACATATTCCCCTATGGTGAGTTGTCCTAGCTTGATTTCATAGAACTCTTTAGTCTTCTCATCAAAATATTTTTCTGACAGATACGTCTTCTTGAAGTGTTTCTCAAATTGTTTCCATGATAATCCGTCTTCATGGATTCCTTTCACATTCTTAAGGTCTTCCCACCAAATGGAATATTTTCCATTCAGGTTGATTATGGCTATTCGAGCCTTCAAGTTTTCATAGTAATCATGGACTTTGAAGTACTTCTTTAAACCAAGCAGTTGATATTCTGCCTCTTCCCCTTTCTTAATCTCACCATCGAAAGAGGGTGGTTTGTCTTTCTTGAACTCTTCAGGATCATGAATTTTTGAATGCTTTCTCTTCTTTCCTTTTCTTTGAGAATGTGAGCTACTTTTTCTACTAGAATATCCCTCTGAGTTGCAAGATTCCTTTCCAAAGGACTCTCCCGATGATTTTCCCATGCCTCTAGGTTGGGCCTTCCTCGAGCTACCCCTCCTAGTGTGGCCACTTATGGGACCAAGTTTTCGTATCTCAGGTGGACTTTGACTTCTCTATGTATGTCTTCGGTCCACGTGGCTAGTTGTAGGTCCATGTTGTATCTATCTATGTATGTCGGATAAGCTCTACAACAAGACTACATTAATTTATGTTTTATTTTCTTGCTCCTTTATCAATCTCTCGTTGTCGGCCTTGCAACTCTGTAATTTGGCCATGAGGATCCTTACAATTTCATCCATATTCAGAGGGGTCTCCACCACCCTCCTCTCATCAGATTCTTCGTCTCTATTGTGGGAGCCATCCCCCACTTCATGGCACGTCACCATTCATTGTCCTTGTATTTTCCCATGATTCACTCACTGCTTGAGTGTTGTCAAAACACTTGTTTTTAGCTAATAGTCTATTATTTCATGAACAACCCATAGTTCATATATCTTAAATACAGACACACACACTAGAAAGCTTTCATTATTTTCTGCAATAAGGGTTTAAATAGACTCTTTAGGAAGGAGGTAAGTGTTATCGGACAAATCGGTAGGTGCGGACACTAACAAATCTACCTAGATCCACCTGGATCTAGAACAAAACAAAACAGGACAGGACTCTTTCCCTAAGTTGTAATCATTGAATCTACTAATAGGAAGGAATAAGTGACATGCCTTTATATCTCTTCCTTATGTTACACGTGATTTTGGTCACTCTAGTGATGTCTTAACAATGGTGTATTCAGGTTCCCAACAAGGACTTTTTGCCTGAGAAAAGTAACTCCTATCTCCTTCCAAAAACATATTTTTAAAGTGAGTTCGTAGGATGCCTATGGCCTAGGGTGCGATAATCCCTCATTCTCGTAGGCCACCTTCACTTAGGGTGTGAACTTCTTGTAGTTTTCTCCATACACAGGGTGAGAACCTGTTTTTAAGCTTGGAAAGGAGAAGAGGTCTCGAGAGTTCTAGAAGGGAATATTCTAGAAAATGAGTTGGCATTCGTATGGTTGTCATTTTACTAACTTCTCATATTTGATGGGATCATCCTCATCCATGTAACCATCTCTCCTTCTCCTATATATTGATAGGTTTCTCATGGAAAAGGTTAAGCAAGATTGAATGAAGAATTAGTGAAAGAATTGTGTGAAGAACCCTGCTTTGACAGAGGCTTGAAGGCTCTATTTGGTCTATCAAGAGGAATTGGATCTTCTTCATGCAAATAAAGAGCAAGTGTGTGTGTTGGAACCAAGGGTCACTGAAAGGAATCTTGTTACATCAAGGCGATCAGGTTGTATCTTGTATTTTCAATTAATATAATACAGCAACATGTCCCTTTCCCATAAAGTCACTCTTACTTTATTGTGTAATTCCTTGATCATATGCATAAGTTGACGTTGAATACATTTTCCTATATTCACTTTGGTTGGTTTGTTTTGTCTTGGACT
>JZKD02S1676044.1:108438-122089 GCA_000966675.3 Picea glauca
CTAGCTAATGTTGGTGTAATAGAGTCCTAGAAAAGAGTTACTAGTTAAATTTTAAATTTTGTGCAATGTTATTAAAGGTTGTTGTTACTAAAAGGAGATGGAAATGAAACCGATGTTGTGTGAGACTCTAACCCAACAATGCATAGATAGGAATGAAAGATATCAATTTTTGTTCGATGAATCCTATTTACAAGAGGGAAAGAGGAGTTTTCTAGAACAACTTGAACTACGCTATACGATCTTCTTTGAAATGAAATATCAATGAATCATGACCAATGCCAATTCTCTATTCATTCTATTTTAACAATTGAATGCCTATATTTTCCAAATAAGATATTGCTTTAAAAAGAAAATTGTTTTTTAATTTTCAATAGAAACCACACAACAGTGGTGGAACTAAGAAAAACCAACAACTAATGAAAATCAATATACAAAAAACCCAAACCAATCATTCAATGAAGACAAAAATAACAAGCAGACAAGACTAGTCTTTTCAAATGCATGAGGGCAACAATTTTCCAAGTAATGAGAAATTGATAAAGACAATTAATACCAACTTTTAAACCAATCACCGGCTCCCAACCAAACAAGCACTCGGATTTCAGGACCAGAGACTATATCCTTGTTAAGAAAAGGTCAAGAAATAACAGTTGAGAAAAAATGAACAAGAAGAGATTTTGATTCCCAAAGACTAATCATTCACAAAATCCAAATTCAAGAAACAATCAATCAGTGGCCCAAGAAGTTCTCTTCAAACACACATACAAATCTAGGCATCTGAGCATACAAAAAACCTTCATCCCAAAAATTTTCAAATGGGGTCACAGGAAGGCAGTGGTGTACAGTGCGAGAATGGATCATTCTCGCAGGCTGGTCACAAGCAGAGTACGAGAGGTTTGCACTGGACTGAAAAGCAGGGTGCGAACTCTAGGGGTTCTCACAGGCTACATAAGGGTTCAGTGCGAGAATGCCTGAAACTAAGCAAAATTTGGAAAAAAGACAAAAATTTTGAAGGAACCTATGGAACCAGAGAGTCTATTAGGGTCTCCTCAAGACTCATAGATTGATAGAAATGAAAAATGGTAAGGTAAGAGCAAATGGCCAAGGAAAAACACCAAAAAACACTAAAAAATGGGTTTGCGAAACTAGAGATTCTGGGTTCGATCCCCAGTGGAGTCGTCAATTTTGTTATTGAACTAATCAGTAGGTGCAGACACTAACATATCTCCCTAGATCCACTTGGATATAGAACAAAACAGGACATGACACGACTCTTTCCCTAAGTTGCAATCATTGAATCTGCTAACAGGGAGGAACAAGTGACATACCTTTATATTGCTTCCTTAGGTCTCTGTTTCTCCCGCTTCGCTCCGGTGCTCTCGTGAGGTCAAGTCCAAGACAAAACAAACCAACCAAAGTGAATATAGGAAAATGTATTCAACGTCAACTTATGCATATGATCAAGGAATTACACAATAAAGTAAGAGTGACTTTATGGGAAAGGGACATGTTGCTGTATTATATTAATTGAAAATACAAGATACAACCTGATCGCCTTGATGTAACAAGATTCCTTTCAGTGACCCTTGGTTCCAACACACACACTTGCTCTTTATTTGCATGAAGAAGATCCAATTCCTCTTGATAGACCAAATAGAGCCTTCAAGCCTCTGTCAAAGCAGGGTTCTTCACACAATTCTTTCACTAATTCTTCATTCAATCTTGCTTAACCTTTTCCATGAGAAACCTATCAATATATAGGAGAAGGAGAGATGGTTACATGGATGAGGATGATCCCATCAAATCTGAGAAGTTAGTAAAATGACAACCATACGAATGCCAACTCATTTTCTAGAATATTCCCTTCTAGAACCCTCGAGACCTCTTCTCCTTTCCAAGCTTAAAAATAGGTTCTCACCCTGTGTATGGAGAAAACTACAAGAAGTTCACACCCTAAGTGAAGGTGGCCTACAAGAATGAGGGATTATCGCACCCTAGGCCATAGGCATCCTACGAACTCACTTTAAAAATATGTTTTTGGAAGGAGACAGGAGTTACTTTTCTCAGGCAAAAAGTCCTTGTTGGGAACTAGAATACACCATTGTTAAGACATCACTAGAGTGACCAAAATCACATGTAACATAAGGAAGCGATATAAAGGCATGTCACTTATTCCTTCCTATTAGTAGATTCAATGATTACAACTTAGGGAAAGAGTCCTGTCATGTTTTGTTTTGTTCTAGATCCAGGTGGATCTAGGTAGATTTGTTAGTGTCCGCACCTACCGATTTGTCCGATAACACTTACCTCCTTCCTAAAGAGTCTATTTAAATCCTTATTGCAGAAAATAATGAAAGATTTCTAGTGTGTGTGTCTGCATTTAAGATATATGAACTATGAGTTGTTCATGAAATAATAGACTATTAGCTAAAAACAAGTGTTTTGACAACACTCAAGCAGTGAGTGAATCATGGGAAAATACAAGGACAATGAATGGTGGCGTGCCATGAAGTGGGGGATGGCTCCCACAATAGAGACGAAGAATCTGATGAGAGGAGGGTGGTGGAGACCCCTCTGAATCTGGATGAAATTGTAAGGATCCTCATGGCCAAATTACAGAGTTGCAAGGCCGACAACGAGAGATTGATAAAGGAGCAAGAAAATAAAACATAAATTAATGTAGTCTTGTTGTAGAGCTTATCCGACATACATAGATAGCTACAACATGGACCTACAACTAGCCACGTGGATCGAAGACATACATAGAGAAGTCAAAGTCCACCTGAGATACGAAAACTTGGTCCCATAAGTGGCCACACTAGGAGGGGTAGCTCGAGGAAGGCCCAACCTAAAGGCATGGGAAAATCATCGGGAGAGTCCTTTGGAAAGGAATCTTGCAACTCAGAGGGATATTCTAGTAGCAAAAGTAGCTCACATTCTCAAAGAAAAGGAAAGAAGAGAAAGCATTCCAAAATTCATGATCCTGAAGAGTTCAAGAAAGACAAACCACCCTCTTTCGATGGTGAGATTAAGAAAGGGGAAGAGGCATAATATCAACTGCTTGGTTTAAAGAAGTACTTCAGAGTCCATGATTACTATGAAAACTTGAAGGCTCGAATAGCCATAATCAACCTGAATGGAAAATATTCCATTTGGTGGGAAGACCTTAAGAATGTGAAAAGAATCCATGAAGACGGATTATCATGGAAACAATTTGAGAAACACTTCAAGAAGACATATCTGTCAGAAAAATATTTTGATGAGAAGACTAAAGAGTTCTATGAACTCAAGCTAGGACAACTCACCATAGGGGAATATGTCAATAAATTCCTTGAGTTGTTGATGTATGTACCCTACATAAAGGATGAAAAGGTGAAAGTACAATGATTTATTAGTGGGTTACCTCAGACCTACCGAAACAATATTGATTTTTATGATTCAAAGAACTTAGAAGACACCATCCAGAAGGAAAGGTACTGTTATGAATAGTTCAAGAGTCAGACAGATCCTTGGGAGGATTGGAAGAAGAAGAGCGGTTTGATATTCAATAATAAAGGGTCCAAACCCTCAATATTTAAGAAATATAGGAATGACTCTAGGATAAGCCTTCCTGCTAGAAGTGTATATCAGAAAAATTTCCCCTCCCATAGTGGAAATAAACCTTTTGGAGAAACCCCAAGAAAGACAGATAACCCAAAGAAGGAACCCTTGAAATGTTGGGTTTGTGGAGAAGAAAATCTACTGAGGGACTATCCACATAGACAGTAGAATAGTAGGAGAGTTTACAACATCCAAGAAGATACCACCATCAATGATGTGGCTAGGAGTATGCCACAGATTTATGCATCCATGGATAATAAACAAGACGACCACCAAGATTCAGTGGTGGAGATGGAAGGTACGATCACTAACCATCTAATTTCTATTTTAATTAACCCTGTTTCTAATTTGAGTTATGTGGCCCCTCATACTGTTGATAAGTGTAAACTACAACTAGTTATGCATGTTAAGCCATGGTTAGTACAACTAGCCATTGACACCAAAAGAAAAGTAGCAAAGGTCATACCGTCTTTCCAATTCACTATGGATGGATTGCCCACCCAAGATACCTTTAATATAGTTCCCCTAGGATCTTATGACTTGTTGATTGGTATAGAATGGCTAGCTGCATATAAAACTAAGTTGGAGTGTTACCATAAAACCTTAATATGTGTAAATGAAGAAGGGTGAAAGATAACCCTCCCATAGATTTCAGAAGCCCGTCTCAGTGAGACTAATATCATCCCTTCAAATGAAAAAATATTGTAGAAAGGGATGTCCTCTATATGAAATACAATTTTTGGAATTTTTTGAGGATGACAGACCAAACCTAGAGGACCGCCCCATACTAAGAGAGTATAGAGACATGTTTCCATAATAGGTACCAGGTATACCTCCGATAAGAGACATTGACTTCTCGATAGAACTTGCACTAGGAGCAATGCCAGTGTCTATGCCACCCTATAGGATGAGTACAGCCGGACTAGTTGAGATCAAGCTACAACAAAAGGAAATGATGGAAAAAGGATACATCCAGCCCAGTGTGTCCCCATGGGGTGCACCAGTCCTGTTTTTGAAGAAGAAATATGGCATCCTCCGACTGTGCATAGATTATAGACAGCTCAATAAGACAACCATAAATAACAAGTACCCCTTACCAAGGATCGATGACTTGTTCGACCAATTAGGGGGTGCTTCCATTTTATCAAATACTGACTTAAGGTATGGATATCATCAAGTCCGAATCAAGGATGAAGACATTCACAAAAAAACCTTCAAGACAAGGTATGGTCACTATGAATTTGTGGTGGTTCCATTTGGGTTAACCAATGCCCCTGCCACTTTTATGTGCTTGATGAATAATTTACTTAACAAATTCCTAGGTAGATTTGTATTGGTCTTTATTGATGATATCCTAATCTACTCCAAGAACAGGGAGGAGCATGAAGAATATCTTAGACTTGTACTTCAAGTACTAAGAGAGTATCATCTCTACGTTAAGTTTAGCAAGTGTGACTTTTTCCAGAAACAAGTCCATTACTTAGGCCATATTATTTCTAAATAAGGAGTGGAAGTAGACTCTAACAAGATCAGCTCTATTATGTAATGGCCTACCCCAAAGGATGTATCTGATATCATATCCTTTATGGGCTTAGCAAGATATTATAGAAGGTTTATAAAAGGATTTTCCAAGATTGGTTTCCCAATCACTGTCCTTCAGAAAAACAAGGTTAAATTCACTTGGACATCAGAATGTGAAGAAATATTTCAGGAACTAAAATACCTTCTGACCCATGCACCTGTGATGAAGATTGCAGAACCTGATGCTGACTTTCCCATATGCACAGATGCCTACAAGGAAGGACTTAGAGGAGTCCTTATGAAAGAAGGAAATGTAGTTTGCTACGAATCTAGAAAATTGAATGAGCATGAAATCAATTATGTGACCCATGATTTAGAGTTGGCTGCCATAGTGCATGATTTAAAAATGTGGAGGAATTACCTCCTGGGTAGAATATTTATACTTATGAAAGACCACTGTGGGTTGAGGCACCTGTTTGATCAACTGAAATTCAATGCTAGACAAGCTAGGTGGATGACTCTCCTTAGTGAGTTTGATTTCGAAATCAAGCACATCAAAGGAAAGGAAAATAGGGTGCTCGATGCCCTTAGCAGAAGTATGAAAATAATTCACCTAGCAACGGTGAGCACCTATGAAATGGATGTCAGGGAAAGAGTCAAGAATGCACAAGAAGTAGACGCATTCTTCAAGACCGTGATATCATATCTAAAACAAGATCCCACATGGATAAAGTATGAAGGATATTAGATGTTGGACGAAGGTTTGCTGACTTACAAAAAAATATTGTATATCCCAAGTTGTGATGACTTGAAGAGGTTAATAATGGATGAACTACACAAGAGACCATACACTAGTCATCCAGGTTATCATAAAATAATCACGACCACTAGAAAACAATTATATTGGCCTGGATTGAAAAATGACATAGCTGAATATTTAGCTAAATTCCTAGAATGCTAGAAATTTAAGGCATAACACTGACAACCAACAGGTTTGTTGCAACCGCTACCAATTCCAGAATGGAAATGGGAGACCATCTCCATTTATTTCATCATCGGATTACCAAAATTGGCTAGACAAAATGATTCCATCATGGTAGTGGTGGACAAGTTGAGCAAGTCCGCTCACTTCATTTCTATCAAATCAAATTGGAAGGCAATAGATATTGCCAACATATTCATGAAGGAGATATTTAGACTGCATGGCATGCCTAGGGATACTTTATCTGACAGAGACATGAACTTCACTTCAAGATTTTGGAAATCCTTGATGACTAGTTTTGAGACTAAATTGTTGTTTAACACAACCTATCACCCTCAAACTGATGGAAAGATAGAAAGAGTAAACCAAATATTAGAAGATATGCTAAGAATGCATGTAATGCATCAACCTAAGAAGTAGGAAGACTACCTGCCACTGGTAGAATTTTCCTACAACAACGGTTATCAAGAATCATTGAATATGAGTCCTTTCAAAGACCTCTATGGTAGACAATGAAATACTCCAATCAACTGGATTAATCCTATGGATAGAATTACAATTGGACCCAAAATGATAAATAAATGGAACAACAAGTGATTCAGATAAAGAAAAATCTTCGTCTATCTAGCCTATTCTGAAAAGTTACACCGACCGAAAGAGAACTCCCAGAGAGTTCAAGACAGGAGACCATGTCTATCTCAAAGTTAGGCCCATGAAGATTTCCCTGAGAATGGGAGATTGTGCCAAGATAACACCTCAATATTGTGGACCCTTTGAGGTCTTAGATAGAGTGGGACCTATAGCCTATAGGATAGCACTCCCTCCCACAGTAAAGGCACATAATGTTTTCCATGTTTCATTATTGAATAAATATGTACATAATTTTAATCACATAATTCACTGGTCTGTGATCAAGGTGGAGACGGAGGGAGAATTCTCGCCAGAACCTTAATGCATATTAGACAATAAGGAGACCTCACTTAGGAACCGAACCATTGTGTTGGCACAAGGGCATACCCAGGGTTCAATGCTACAACACTACACCAACAAAACCCTAACTATCGACCCTTTCGGCAACACCTGCGAAACATATGAAGTCTCACTTGAGGTAGAGGCAGGGGTGGTTGCAGGACTCAGGTGTATGCAACCTTAGCTGGGACACATATATGTGATTATAACACGTAATAGATCACTTAGCACCATTAGTTCATCATTATCTAACTAATATATACTCCGCAGATAAAACAGAGCATCGCAACATTCACCCTGATCTAATGTATATAAGCACTTAGAAAAGGAATTAGATCAGATCTAGCAGATTCAAGCACTAAGCAAGTTCATAGATGCCAGATCTAGCATCCATATTCATCATAAGAACAAAACATAAAAATATATGTCTATCTATATCAAAGCACTTAGCACATAACACATAAACACATCAGAACATCACACAGAGCAGAATAACACATTATTTATGTGGTTCATCCCCACCCTAGGGCTATGTCCACCAACTCTTCTTATTTATTAACTTCGATCAGTCATCTACATGCACAGAACCAAAAACCCTTACTCAACATAAGACAGGAGATCTGCACAACTTGCTAGATCCTCCTTCCTTGCGTTACAACACAAATCCCTCATAAGTCTCTTACAATGACTTGCACTTGGCTCTACAAGTCTCACATAGTATGCACAAAGCCTTACACTTCTTGATCACATAGATCCCACTCTTAACACTTAGCCAACTTGTGCAACACTTGTGCACTACTTCTTACATTTCCTATCCTTCTCTTTATACATACAAAATAGGCATAAACATGGGTAAAGCCATGGGCCGACATCCCATACCCATTACATAATCCCAAAACCCTAAAAGGACCCAAAAAGGGGCTGAGATCCCACGATCTCTGCTTCTTCTTGCGCTTCACCTTCGACAAGATGTTGAATTCCAAAATGGTGAACTTGACCAAGAAACTCCCAAAACTTGGTCAAGGGCCAACAAGCCCCCAACACTCACATGTGACTTGTCTCGAGTCACTCTGGTCTTACTAGTTCTCCTTCGAATGCCTTGAGCTTGGCTCGAGCTATTTCGACTTGCTACTGTGCTACAACCTCCTTTTCAATGAACTCATGGATGACTTCATTATTGATAGGTCCCTCTAGACGTTTTTCATATGTAGTGGCAACCTGCTCTAACTTTTCTCCTTGGCATTCTACCTCTGTAAACAACTGATAGGCCTTATCTTGCATAGGTTAGAGTTTATGAGTTATCTCCATAGCTCTGCTCTGGATAGTATGGATTTTCTACTGTGCAGTGCGTTTCTCTTGGGAGCACTTCATTCTTTCCATAGTTGACAGGGAATTCAGCTGCGCCTATATATTTTTGGCTTGATACTTTGCCTCTTGGAGCTGTGACTCTAGTGCTCTTAATTTTGGACTCTCAACGATTCACTCATATGTCAGGGAACTGTGATCAGTGAGATGATTAGATTCCAGGGTAAGAGCCTTGAGCCGTTCAACTGCGCTCCTAGAAGTTGCTTCTCGTTGATATCTTACATCTTGTGGGGTCTCGGGTATTGCACGTAGTTCCAAATATGTGATGCATTGTTGTAGCTGCTAGATCACTTCTTCAAGTTGTGCTACTTGCTATGGAAATCACTCTTCAGACTTTACTTCTATGACTTCCATAGAGTGAAGTGCTATGTTGACCACTTCCTTTACTTTGAGTTGCTTCGCGAGCAACTGTTCCTTTTCTTGTTGTAGCTGGGATTTTTCTTCATCAAACTTCGCTTGGAGAGAAATATTTTCCCATTCTACAGTACTGCATTGCTCTACAAGGACTCCCTGTACTTGTGCCAAAGCCTAGGTGGCTTTCTCTGTTTCTTCTTACGCTCGTCGAAGACGAGCTTTGACTGTATCAAATAGGTGGTGGAGTTGAGCTGGCTCATCTCCCGATTCTGGTTCTCCCGACGTAGTGGAGACTACACAGCGGGACTATAGGGCCTGTTGTACCCCTTAGAGTTCAGTCTCAATATGATCATACATGTCCTCTTGCTTTGCTTCTTGTTTCTCTGTTATTTCCAATGAAGCATCATTTAGGGCTGCTATAAGGAAGTCGAAGTCATCATAGGTGAGGACGGTCTGCATCTTGGTTATGGTGGTCTTCAATTTCTTCCAGGAGGAAGGTTTCATAGGTGAACCTTTCCTCTTTTTTAGTGGATCATCCTCATCTCCTTGCTTCTGCTCGAATTATTTGTCTTTCAACTCTTCACCATCACCTCCTTGTTGTGGTGATATAGAAGCAGTCTTCACAGATGCACTGTCTAAATCCTGAACTTCTTCAGTCTTCTTTGTCCTGCTAGGTCCAGGTGTATCTTGTGTAGTTTATGGGATGTTGATGTTGGATATCTCTGTAGGGTCTACTGTAATGAGGAGGTCTGTCAACTAGTCCTTGGTGATATCCTCCAAGTCCTCCTTTGTTATCTTATAGTAGGATTGGAGTTGTTTCTTGTGTTTGTCAGCGTGCGCTATGATGTAAATAAAATGTCGGTCTATGTTGAACTTCATCAAAGGCCTGAACTGGTGTAGAGTGTTTGGAGTGATGTGAGGCTTGGACTGGATGGCTATCTTCAGCTAGTTGTAATAGGTATGAAAAACAACATTGGACTACCATTGTTTATTCATATCGCTTGAATACCACAATGTACTGAAATTCGTGGCCAATGGATCGAAAGGCTCAATGTCCGGGAAGGTCACACCTTCCGACATATCCCAGGCAATAAAAGAGATCAAGATCAATAGCCAGTTGAAATGAAATTTCTACCCTTGATCATGGGCTTCTCTGCAGTTGAGTTCTAATTGGCTCACCAGGTACTTTATCTAGTTCACCTGAAGTCCTTTTGCACACTTCCCTACGAGGTCGACTACAAAATTGATGACTTGGGTAGGTCAGTTATTTCGTACTAACTTTCTTGCAATCAACTGACAGGAGAGGTGCACTGAGCTACTATTGATAGAAGCTACCTTGTAACCTCGTGTTCCCTTCTCGAAATCTCCATAAGTGTCCTTGATCTGTTGTGCCAGAGCATGATCCATGGATTTTCCAGGGTAAAACTCTTGTGGATCAGGTCCTTGCATACTTAAGCCCATGATCTAATTGATCAACATCAGATCAACTGTTATATGACAGTTTAGCCACAAATAACCTCCATGGTAACAAGACAGCAGTAGCTTGACACATGCATTCACCTCCTTGTGTCGTCTGAAGTGAGAAATATTCATGACATTGACCAGTGTGGATTGCGCGAGGTTATGGGTCCATGAATGGGGGATTATCTTTGAATTCTTCCCCTTAGTCCGGGTTAGGTACTTATGCGATATGATCATGTTGTAAAATTTGCGATCTCTGAGGTTGAAGTCTCTAAACTTTAACACTGCAATCTTATCTTAGTCTACTGGAACTATGCGTATCTCCTTCGGGAGGTATGCAGTGACCAAGGTGTAGTCGAAATATCTGGGCATGCTATCTCGATTTATTGCACCGCTCAGAGGTGGTAGATAGTTGGGTAAGATGGTCGGGATCAATTTAGCATTCGCTATATCATCCTTGTGCTTGGTTCACTTTTCATCGGATGGCCGGGATGGTTTAGCTCCGCGAGCAGTGGACGAAGAGGTTGGAAGTCCTCTCATGGATGATGATTGTATACCTGTGGACATCGACATGACTCTATCATTCATGAGGTCAATCAAAACTTCCTCAACAACTTTCTCTACAATACTCAACTCATCTGACATACATGCTTGGGGTTAACAATCTCAGGTTCGAGAGGTATCTTAGACATAGTAACGAGACAGAGAGAAAAAGCACGATGATCATTGTATAAACTCAACTTAGTCTACGGGCTCAAATTCTCAATTGGAAAAAGTGTTCTCGGTGCATGGCGTGATGGGATAAATAGGTAACTCAGCAACGAGTCTCTTGCAATGGGTATGAAGCCTTCATTAACTTTGTTATGTCCATTATGGCGCGGTCCCAATGGTCGAATGATGAGTTGGCTGGCCATATATGTATTTCTCTCTGTTCAGAGCATTGATATAATGATTTTAATGTCCCCAACAAATATATTTCTTTGTCATGGCGAAGTGTCATGTGTCCCTATTCTGATATCCCAACGAAGCTCCAATTTTGCAATTTTTCCTTCTGTGAAGCTCCCTCGGGAACCTTCTATAAATTTTCAATCTTAGCTCTCTTCTTACTTAGTTTTCTAGCCTTATTTCTAGTGAGATTCTTCTTGGAGTTCCTTTTTCCATTCTGATTCTTATCTTCTTTTGGCAAAGTAACTTCATGCTAGTGAGATTCTTTCCTAGACATCAGGGGTAATACTTCATCTGTATCTAGAATAGGTACTTCAGTCTTCTACAAGTCTTCTAGTTTTCTTCCTACTTCGACATCCTAGTCCCTGGTTTTCTTACCTCTTTTCTTTAGATCAGACTTATTTTCCTTATCACAGAGCTTTATAAATCAAGTAGAATAATGTGCACTAGGGAAACATATCTACACACAAATCTTTCACAAATTCAGGTCGGATCTTTGCACAAATCTTCTTCTTCCTCGATTCCCAACAATCATAGTTTCAGGTCCCGTCAACAGAACCATTTGTTGGCACAAGGGCAGACCCAGGGTTCAACGCTACAACAATAGACCAACAAAACCCTAACTACCATCCCTTTCGGCAACACCTACGAAGCATATGAAGTCTCACCCGAGGTAGAGGCAGGGGTGGTTGTAGGAATCAGGTGTCTGCAACCTTTGCTGGGACACATATATGTGATTATAACACTTAATAGAGCACTTAGCATCGTTAGTTCATAATTATCTAACCAATATCTACTACACAGATAAAATAGAGCATCACAACATTCACCCTGATCTAATGTATATAAGTACTTAGCAAAGGAATTAGATTAGATCTAGTAGATTCAAGCACTAAGTTCACAGATGTCAGATCTAGCATCCATATTCATCATAAGAACAAATCATAAATAGATCTATCTATCTATATCAAATAACTTAGCACATAACACATAAACACATCAGAACATTACATAGAGCAGAATAACACAGTATTTACGTGGATCACCCCCACCCTGGGGCTACATCCACTAACTCTTATTCTTTATTAGCTTCGATCAGTCATCTACATGCATAGAGCCAAAAACCCTTACTCAACATAATACAAGAGATCTATGCAGCTCGCTAGATCCTCCTTGTTGGCACAGGGGCAGACCTGGGGTTCAACGCTCAAGAGCACACCAACAAAGCCCTAACTACCAACCCTTTTGGCAACACCTGCGAACTAGATGAAGTCTCACCTGAGGTAGAGGAAGGGGTGGTTTCAGGACTCAAGTGTCTTAAACCTTAGCTGGGACACCAATCTATGATTATACCTACTACAAGGCACTTAACATAGATTATTCATCTATATTTAACCCTTATGGTACTTTGGAGATGGCACAGATCATCGCAGTGGATACTTATACTAAAGATGATTCAGTACTTAGCCACAAAACATAGATTAGATTCAACAGATCAAGCACTAAACATCTTATATATCAGACCTAACATTCATTCTTATATCATAAGCACAGAGCATAACTAGATCTACTTAATCACAGCAAGCACTTAGCCAAAAGGAAGAAACACTTAGGTCAAAACACAGAGCACATTACACAGAGTTACCATGGTTCACCCCCATCCTAGGGCTATGCCCACAAAATCTTCTTCTTTATATTATCTTGGTCAAGGAGTTACAACACAGAGCTTCAATGACCCTTACTTCGCACAGGAAAGAAGATCTGCGCAACTCGCTAGATCCTTCTTCCTTTCACTCAGCACAAAACCACAACAACTTGCACTTTTCCTTCCAATATCCTTACAATCATGCACAGAGCACTTGCAATACACATTCGATCACATAGATCTAGCTACTAGCACTAAGCCTTTAGCTATACATTTGCACTAAGTTGTCCCCCCTACTTACATTGCCTAAGTATCTATTTATAGATTACAAAATGGGCCTAAACATGGGTAATCCCATGGGCCGACATCCCTTTCCCTTTACATCAACCCCAAAACCCTAAAAGGTACCCAAAAATAGGTCTTTCTTGCTTCACATTGTCCTCCGTCTTTGGCAAGCTGTCGCAGTCCCAAAATGGTCAAATATGACCAATTATACTTCAAAACTTGGTCAAGGGCCAACATGCCCCCAACACTCACGTGTGACTCGTCTCGAGTCACTCAGGTCTGTTCAATTACACCTCGAATGCCTCGATCTTGGCTCGAGCTGCTTTGACCTGCTGCAGTGTGACAACCTCTTGCTCAGTAAGTTCCTGGATCACTATGTCATTGAGCAGTCCTTCCAAGTGCTATTCTGCAGTGATGCCAACCTATTCGAGTTCAAATTCCTGGCTTTCAAGTTCAGTGAACAGTTGGCATGCCTTTTCTTGGATCGGTTGAATTCGTTGGGATACTTCCATCACTTTACTTTG